>JASCZW010006633.1:0-87374 GCA_034211315.2 Aedes japonicus
TTGGCCATATATTGGGAAACATCAAACTCTTGCATAATCCTATATGTAGACCAACTTTTGGGCAGTGTGGTTAAAATCCTATACCGCTCATTGCTATCTTTTGTTTCCTTAAATTTATCCTTAAGCTGTGTTAGCATTTCATTATCGTCAGACAAAAACGTGTTATTGGTGGTACCGATCGATTCATAGCTGGTTGTTTCCAATGAGCCTGTAAATAAATATAACAAATTATTGATTAAAAATTGATTGATTGGAAATCATGCAAATAATTTCTATTTTATTATTTACTTTGGTAGGGAAAAGGAACAATGCCGGACGGTCCTGCAAGGGCAATCGTTTCGTGACTGGATTGCTTCGCACGATTCTAAAAGAATGTAAAAATAAAAATGTTCCAGTAACAATTGCAAGAGAAGAATTCAAATTAAAACAGAATTATATGAACTTTTATATAACATACCTGTAGTGCCTATACTGGATGGTCCTGTAATGGGTTCTTCGGTCATGGTATCAATGTGCTTATACAATTTCTTGTAGCAACTTTGACAAATGAAAGAGCTACTCTCATCAATTTTAACCTTTTTTTCCACAGCATGGTCGTACAATTTTGCGTTGATTTTTCTGGAACACGAACTCAACACCCAAACACTACAAATTGAACACTTACGTTTCATTTTACGATATTCTTTGATATAACTGTTCTGATATGATACTTTGTTTTCAACTGGTAACTTCTTACATAAATTTCCGTGTTTTATATGATGTTTATATTGTACCTACGATCAAGTGAAGTGAACTGCAGCCTAGACTACAATAGGTATTGAATTGTTTCTCGGCTGTAGCGATCAGGTCTATTTGCAGACGGGAGCGAGTAGAGCGGAATTTCTAAAGCGAGAAAGCAACAGAATAACAGATAACGCAAGCGAGCGACGAGTATGAAATGAAAGAGATGTTGTTCACTCTGCTGCTTCTCCGCTTTAGAAATTCCACTCTACTCCCTCCCGTCAGCGAGTAGACCTGATCGCTACAGCCGAGAAACAATTCAATTCAATCTCACAGGTCGATAACATTCTACATCTGATCAGTAGGTAGTCAATACGTATCAACGGTTCTTCTTTAAATAATAATACCAATGTCCCTCTGTGTAACGAAAAGAATGTTAGGTAATCAAATTGTCAATATCTACCTAAAGTCTCATTAGTCTTAGTTGCTATAATATTATATAATTAGTGTCATAGTAAATATTATTTATTATATAATATTTACTTGACATTCTGTGATCTACTCATAGATTTCATTAGTCATAGGTTTGATTGGATGGAGACACATGGTAATCTACCATGCATCTTCATCGTTTCTACAAGCGGGTGATGTATAAAATGAAGAGTAATGATTTATTATTTAAAAATTGTATCTCCAAAACGACACGCAGAACATCTCCAATTTTTTGATATGTTATGTACAAATTGAATGCTCTTTCATTTAAAAATACTAAAACAAGAGTCGTTGAGGCCTCTCGCAGTCAAATTCAAGAAAAACTATTTGTTTTGTATTTTTTCATACAAAAATTGATATATTCAAAGGTATCGTATTTGCTTGGAAATTCAAAAATACCAATACAATAGCCAAAATGACTACAATCGGTTAAACGGTTTAGGAGTTATAAATTTTTGAAAATTGAAGATTTTGAACAATCACGATTTTGGACCAGTCTAACGCAGAAAGAGTCCAGTCTAATGACGAAATCAAAATAATACGGGTCTAATATTTCTCGATGTTGAACAATCCGTATCGGTCTTATGAATATTATAAATATTCTGTAGAAATATGTTATAATCAAATTATTATCATAGTAAATTATTAGTCTATAGTATATATATATATATATATATATATATATATATTATATATATATATATATACTATATTCTATATATATATATTCATATAGTCATAGGTTTGATTGATGGAGATGCATGGTAATCTACCATGCATCTTCATCGTTTCTACAGGCGGGTGATGTATAAAATGAAGAGTAATGATTTATTATTTAAAAAATTGTATCTCCAAAACGACACGCAGAACATCTCCAATTTTTTGATATGTTATGTAAAATTGAATGCTCTTTCATTTAAAAATACTAAAACAAGGAGTCGTTGAGGCCCCTCGCAGTCAAATTCAAGAAAAACTATTTGTTTTGTATTTTTTTCATACAAAAATTGATATATTCAAAGGTTGATATATTGCTGTACAGCAATTCCATGAAAAAAAAGTTATACGATCTCTCAGAATTTTATAATATTCGGTAGGATTGTACAACATCGAAAAATATTAGACCCGTATTTTTTTATTTCGTTATTAGACTGGACCTTTCTGCGTTAGACTGGTCCAAAAAATCGTGATTTTTCAAAATCTTCAATTTTCAAAAATTTATAACTCCTAAACCGTTTAACCGATTTTAGTCATTTTGGGCCATTGTATTGGTATTTTTTTGAATTTCCAAGCAAAAATACGAAACCTTTGAATATATCAATTTTTGTATGAAAAAAATACAAAACAAATAGTTTTTCTTGAATTTGACTGCGAGGGGCCTCAACGACTCCTTGTTTTAGTATTTTTAAATGAAAGAGCATTCAATTTTACATAACATATCAAAAAATTGGAGATGTTCTGCGTGTCGTTTTGGAGATACAATTTTTTAAATAATAAATCATTACTCTTCATTTTATACATCACCCGCCTGTAGAAACGATGAAGATGCATGGTAGATTACCATGCGTCTCCATCCAATCAAACCTATGACTAATGAAATCTATGAGTAGGTCACAGAATGTCAAGTAAATATTATATAATAAATAATATTTACTTGACATAATTATATAATATTATAGCAACTAAGACTAATGAGACTTTAGGTAGATATTGACAATTTGATTACCTAACATTCTTTTCGTTACACAGAGGGGCATTGTTATTATTATTTAAAAGAAGAACCGTTGATACGTATTGACTACCTACTGTAGATGTAGAATGTTTATCGACCTGTGAGATTGAATTGAATTGTTTCTCGGCTGTAGCGATCAGGTCTACTCGCTGACGGGAGGGAGTAGAGTGGAATTTCTAAAGCGGAGAAGCAGCAGAGTGAACAACATCTCTTTCATTTCATACTCGTCGCTCGCTTGCGTTATCTGTTATTCTGTTGCTTTCTCGCTTTAGAAATTCCGCTCTACTCGCTCCCGTCTGCAAATAGACCTGATCGCTACAGCCGAGAAACAATTCAATACCTATTGTAGTCTAGGCTGCAGTTCCCTTCACTTGATCGTAGGTACAATATAAACATCATATAAAACACGGAAATTTATGTAAGAAGTTACCAGTTGAAAACAAAGTATCATATCAGAACAGTTATATCAAAGAATATCGTAAAATGAAACGTAAGTGTTCAATTTGTAGTGTTTGGGTGTTGAGTTCGTGTTCCAGAAAAATCAACGCAAAATTGTACGACCATGCTGTGGAAAAAAAGGTTAAAATTGATGAGAGTAGCTCTTCATTTGTCAAAGTTGCTACAAGAAATTGTATAAGCACATTGATACCATGACCGAAGAACCCATTACAGGACCATCCAGTATAGGCACTACAGGTATGTTATATAAAAGTTCATATAATTCTGTTTTAATTTGAATTCTTCTCTTGCAATTGTTACTGGAACATTTTTATTTTTACATTCTTTAGAATCGTGCGAAGCCAACCAGTCACGAAACGATTGCCCTTGCAGGACCGTCCGGCATTGTTCCTTTTCCCTACCAAAGTAAATAATAAAATAGAAATTATTTGCATGATTTCCAATCAATCAATTTTTAATCAATAATTTGTTATATTTATTTACAGGCTCATTGGAAACAACCAGCTATGAATCGATCGGTACCACCAATAACACGTTTTTGTCTGACGATAATGAAATGCTAACACAGCTTAAGGATAAATTTAAGGAAACAAAAGATAGCAATGAGCGGTATAGGATTTTAACCACACTGCCCAAAAGTTGGTCTACATATAGGATTATGCAAGAGTTTGATGTTTCCCAATATATGGCCAACCAAGTGAAAGTATTACAACAACAGGAGGGAATAATGTCAGTGCCTAAAAAGAGGATTAGTAGAGCTTCGTTAGAGAGAGAAACGCTAATGCGTGTTCGTAATTTTTATAATAGCGACGATATAAGTCGTGTGTGCCCGGGAAAAAGGGATTATTTGATATCCAACAATGAAGAAGGTAGGATCTACATACAAAGAAGGTTAGTTTTATGCAATTTGCAAGAGGCGTACTCCATATTTAAAAATACTCATCCTGATATTAAGATTGGATTTTCGATGTTCGCCAGTAACCGTCCAAAACACTGCATTTTGGCAGGAACAAGTGGCACGCATACGGTGTGCGTTTGCATTTACCACCAAAACGTTAAATTGATTTTTAAAACACTCCAAAGTAAACAATTACTTCCAGATGGTGTTCAGTCCTACCATGATATGTTTTCAAAAATAATTTGTCAAAATTCAAATGAGCATTGCTGGCAGCAATGTTGCGAAAATTGTCCGGGAATGCAAATTTTGGCGGTAGAACTTATGACCATTCTTAATAACGGTCACGTTGAATCATTACAATTTAAACAATGGCGTCAAGCAGAAAGATGCAGTTTGGACTTAGTTGAAATGGACACACAAGAATTTATTGATACTTTTTTAGAAAAATTACTCAATTTATTGCCACATAACTTTACAGCTGAGCGACAGGCAAACTATTTAAAACACGTGAAAAACAATTTAAAAGCTACTGAGTGTATCATAATCTGTGATTTTTCGGAGAATTATTCATTCGTTGTGCAGGATGCAGTTCAAGGCTTTCATTGGGCAAACGCTCAATGTACTATTCACCCTTGTGCTATTTATTTTAAAGATGAAGAATCAAATGATTTGAAGTTTACCAGTTTTATTGCAATTGCTGATTTCACTAAACATAATCATGTCGCAGTGCGTCTTTTTTGACTCAATGCATAGCGTTCATAAAAAGTAAGTTATCAGGTTTAGAGAAAATTTATTTCTTCTCAGATGGATCTGGAAGCCAATACAAAAATAAAATGACCGCTTTTAATTTGTGCAACATGCAAAAGATTTTGGCATAGATGCCGAGTGGAATTTTTTCGCTACTTGTCATGGAAAGGGCCCTTGTGATGCTTTGGGAGGCGTATTGAAACGAAATGCTGCGAAAGCCAGTTTGCAAGATCATCACATAACAACGGCCGAAGAACTTTATTCATGGGCTATTTCTAAGCCAGACTCGAAAATACACTATCAATTTTTTCGGAATCCGACTATAATAAAAAGGAAAGAAAATTAAAAATCGTTACACACGTGTGAAGCAAATTTCAGGGACTCAGTCATTCCATAGTTTTAAGCCTCAAAACGAAGAGTATATTATTGTGAAACAAAATTCATTTTCAACGGAAGAAAAATGTATAAAATTGTTATGAAAAAACTTAATAAATAAAAATAAATGTATAAAAGTGTTTTTCTTATTTTTTAACATGTTCATCATGTCGCGCGGCTTTAAAGTGTTTTTTTCTTGGAACTTACACTAAGCAAAAATATTTGAAATTTTAAAGCCTTATTTATTTGAAAAGGTAATCGTCAAAAAATAGCAATTGGTCTGTGTGGTTAACGGAAAGCCTTAAAGACTGATTCGAATGTTATACTAAGTTTGTAAGTAACTCATAGATTTCATTAGTCATAGGTTTGATTGGATGGAGACGCATGGTAATCTACCATGCATCTTCATCGTTTCTACAGGCGGGTGATGTATAAAATGAAGAGTAATGATTTATTATTTAAAAAATTGTATCTCCAAAACGACACGCAGAACATCTCCAATTTTTTGATATGTTATGTAAAATTGAATGCTCTTTCATTTAAAAATACTAAAACAAGGAGTCGTTGAGGCCCCTCGCAGTCAAATTCAAGAAAAACTATTTGTTTTGTATTTTTTTCATACAAAAATTGATATATTCAAAGGTTTCGTATTTTTGCTTGGAAATTCAAAAAAATACCAATACAATGGCCAAAAATGACTAAAATCGGTTAAACGGTTTAGGAGTTATAAATTTTTGAAAATTGAAGATTTTGAAAAATCACGATTTTTTGGACCAGTCTAACGCAGAAAGGTCCAGTCTAATAACGAAATAAAAAATACGGGTCTAATATTTTTCGATGTTGAACAATCCTACCGAATATTATAAAATTCTGAGAGATCGTATAACTTTTTTCATGGAATTGCTGTATATATATATATATATATATATATATATATATATATATATATATATATATATATATATATATATATATATATATATATATATATATATATATATATATATATATATATATATATATATCCCATGCTTGACTAAAAAGTGTTCAAACTTTTATCAGAGCATGCTGCTAATCCAGGAAATAAATATTTTGTGTGTTAGTTGCATGGGTAATTAGTATGTTTGGTTAAAATTGCTGTTTCGTTTATATGAGAGAGCCTCCTCCTCCCTCCAGAGGGGGCGGGTCTCGATCAAACTAAGAAAAAAAATGCTGCCTGAAAAATCCCACATGCTAAATTTGGTTCCATCTTCTTTATTAGTTCTCGAATTTGGCTGAAATTTGAATTTTATTCGTATAGGAACCCCCCTTTTTGACTGTGAAGAAGAGTCGATGCATCATGAGGATATTATCCGGCGCCAAAAACCCCTGCATACACATTTTCATAACAGTTGTAATGTTTGGTTTAAATTTGTGTTTAATTTGTATGAGAGCCCCCATTTCCAAAAAGGGGAGGGTTTTAAGCCACCATAGAAACATTTCTTGCTCTCAAAAATCTCCGTATGCTCAAATTTGGTTCCATTTGCGTGATCAGTTCTCCAATTATGCAAGAAAATATAAATTTTTCATTTGTATGAGAGTAACCGATTCATATTAGGAGAGGGGTCTCGAACCACCATAGAAACAATTTTTGCCACCAAAAAACCCCGCATGCCAAATTTTGTTCCATTTGTTTAATTAATTTTTGATTTATGCTAAAATTTGTGTTTCATTTGTATTGGAGCCCCCTCTTCCAGAGAGGGGAGGGATCTCGAACTATCATAACATCCTTTTCCGGCCCCAAAAAACTCTTCATACACATTTGAATAGCTGTAGGGATAGTTCTCAGGTTTGGTTGAAATTTGTGTTTCATTTGTATGGGAGCCCCTTTTTCTCGAAAAGGGAGGGGTCTTAAGTCACCTTAGAAACATTTCTTACCTTCAAAAACTTCCACATGCCAAATTTGGTTCCATTTGCTTGCTTGATTCTCGAGTTATGCAAATATTTGTGTTTCGTTTGTAAGGGAGCCCCCCTCTACACAGATGGGAGGGGTCTCTTACTAGCATAAGAAACTTTTTCGACATCAAAAACCCCTGCATTCAAATTTTCACGCTGATCGGTTCAGTAATCTCCGAGTTTATAGGGTTCAGACAGACAGAAATTCATTTTTATATATGTAGACTAGCTGATCCTGGTGCGAGTGTTGCTACGCCTGCAACTAAATGATTTATTATTACATAGAACTGACGCTTTTATTATTTTTTTGACTAAAGGGTTAAAACTTCTATCAGAACATTCTCCTTACCCAGACAGTACATAGTTTGTGGCTTAGTTACCTGGATAATTCTCAGGTTTGGTTGAAATTTGTGTTAGAAATTACCATAGAAACATTTCTTGCATACAAAAAACCCCGCATACCAATTTTGGTTCCATTTGCTTGATTAGTTCTCAAGTTAAGGAGAAATTTGTGTTTCATTTGTATGGGAGCCCTACCCCTTCCGAAAGGGGATGGGTCTTAAATCAGCAAACAGTATATATCTTCAAAAACCTCCACATGTCAAATTTGGTTCCATTTGCTTGATTAGTTCTCGAGTTATACAGAATATTGTATTTCCTTTTTATTGGAGCCCCTCCCCCCCCATTTCAGGACGGGGAGGGATCTGCAACCATCATAGAAACTTTTCTTGCATTTAAAACCTCACACATGCTAAATTGAGTTTCTTTTGCTTGATTAGTTCTCAAATTATGTAGAAATAAGTGTTTCATTTCTATAGGAGCGCCCCTTTCCAGAGAAGGGAGGGGTCGTTAACTATCATAAGAACCTTCCCCGACCCCAAAAATTCCCGCATACAAAATTTGACGCCGATCGGTTCAGTAGTTTATATATTTAGGATATGTGCCTCTTAACTCAGCCTAATATGCAACGATCGATTACATTTTTTACTTTAAATCATAAAATTTTTCAGCTAAACGCGATATTTAGTTAGATGTACACTTGCTTAGACACGTTTAATAAGACATTTGGTAGTATGTATCATGAAAAGCTGTACAACTAATTTTATAAAGTCAGAAACATTCGATGGATATGGATGTAATGTCGGTATATAAGCACCAGATTGGGCCTATTCATGGCTGCAAATTCAGCCCATTCAATCAATCAATGCAGTCTTTGAACGGTTTTCTTCATGATTGTTTGATTTAAGGCATTGCTACCTTTTTTCGCTTTACCCAACATAAATTTTCACAAAACATACTAAACTAAAACTGCTTTGTGATACTTAAGAGATTTTCACAGGATTTATTGCCCTTTTGATAATGAAAACATAATTATTCTCTCTGCACCGGTTTTGTTCCTTTGATTTGTAATAAGATGAGCAATTTCGAGCATATACAATCTATACTCATACATTTCCTTGACTATTACTATTCAACATCGCTCTGGCAGGTGAATGCGACGAGCCGGGTTCAACAGCCGGAGTACGATTTTCACGAAATCTGTTCAATTTGTGTGCTTTGCGGGCGACATGGACATTATCGCAAGAACATTTGGAACGGTGACAGAGCTGTACAGCCGCCTGAAACACGAAGCAGCAAAGGTCGGACTGGTGGTGAATGCGTCGAAAACAAAGTACATGCTGGTAGGCGGAACCGAACACAACCGGATCCGCCTAGGAAGTAATGCCACGATAGACGGGGATACCTTCGAGGTGGTGGATCCTTACTGATGGCTGACAACAATACAAGTCGTGAAATTCGAAGGCGCATCATCAGTGGAAGTCGTCCCTCTACGGGCTCCAGAAGAAACTGCGGTCTTAAAAGATTCACCCCCGCACCAAATGCACCATGTACAAAACGCTAATAAGACCGGTGGTCCTTTACGGACACGAGACATGGACCATGCTCGAGAAGGACCTGCAAGCACTCGGAGTTTTCGAGCGACGCGTGCTAAGCACGATCTTCGGCGGTGTGCAGGAGAACGGTGTGTGGCGGCGAAGGATGAACCATGAGCTCGTTGCACTCTACGGCGAACCCAGCATCCAGAAGGTGGCCAAAGCCGGGAGGATACGGTGGGCAGTTGGGGTTCGCTACTGATTCGGTGGGCACAAGAAGGCATGGAGTGCAGAGAACACGATGGGCAGACCAGGTGGAGCGTGATCTGGCGAGCATTGGGCGTGACCGAGGTTGAAATAAATGTATGTAATGTATGTATGTACTCATACATTTCCATTGAAAAATTTACCAAAAACAACATTTTTACTAAGTTTTTCAGACAACAGGCCATAGTTTGGAACAAAGAAAGAAATATGTCCGTAACATTGGGGCCACGGTTTTTTTGTTAAAAAAAATATTATTTTATCTGCGTAAACATTTAGTTTCTAATGTGTGATTATGTTCTGTACATCTAGGCTGCATTATTCGGTTTATCGGTCCAATTTAGCCAAAGAACATGAAGATAATCTGTTCAGCTTAAACTGCAAAGTCATGATGCCGAAAAAGCTGAGAAAATCGTTAATTACTCGGAAGTAAACAACAGTAAATGGATCATAATGCCTGAATTGCTTCAAATTAGATCGATCATCTTGATGGGAAAATAATTTTGTTGATTATCGCTGAATTAATGTCATATTTGGTACATAGGCGGAATGAAGGAGCTGGGCCACGTTACATCCCCTAACCCTATATGTATATATATTTATTAATATTATTTTTATGTTTAACTTCATAGTAAGGTTCATGACTAAAACCAGACTGATATAAACAAAATTCAAATTTGCTTGGTAAATTTCACCGAAACACTGACAAAGGTTGCCTCGACGTGTTGGACGCACTAAACAATGATTTTTTTGTGAATGCCGAACCACGTTCAGTCCGAATTTCAAATAACATTCGTTTAAATAACGGAGCAAAAATTCACTGAGCATTGCCTTAATTCAGAATGCTGAATATAACACAACATAATCCCATGAAGGATTTGTTCTGAACACCGAAAATATCGGTTTTGAACGAACTGTGTTGGATGAGTTTTTCTGACTTGGTGCCTCTTAGAGAAAAGGAGAAAACAGGAAAAATACACACTATTAAGGAATGGTAAGTTGCATACTGTAAACTGCAAGAAGTTGCTTGATTACATAAGATGTTTCAAACTCAAACTCGTGCTGAAAAAATCTCAGAAGTACAAACAAATGCAACTAACCATTCCTTATTAGAAATTATGCAACAGGTTACAAACCGGACACAAATGCCCAAAACAAAAAATCACAGTAATCACAAAACCACCATATGCAATATATACCAATCATTCCTTTTCGAACCACAACGATGAAGGGAAAACGAATACTTAGCTTTTTTTAAAGGATTTTTTCATTCAAACCCCGCGATCAGCCACGAAACTGCTACACGGTTGTTTTCAAAAACCCATTAATGGGTGAAAAAACACCCATTTTCGCTAGAAGTGCCTCTCCCCATTCAATGGGTAAACCCGATTTACCCATTAATGGGTAAAAGCAGTGTATGTCACTAAATGGGTATTTTTTCACCCATTGCAAAAAATCTAAAATGGGTATTTGTTCACCCATTGCAAAGAAGCCAAAATATGTAAAAAATTACCCATTTTTGCATGCAGATTTTGTAGCAGTTGGTAGATTGTAATATTATGATATTCATGGTAATCAATCAATAAATGGCTAAATAAAATACTTGTACTTGTTTTTATTCATGTATTGTTTTAAAATGTGGATTCGACTTCTTTACAAGCTCCTCAATGCTCGCCTCAATGCTCCGTGCACTCAAAACGATTGTCAACGTTTAGTGGAAGTTTAATCGACGATCTGGAAGCATAATTCTTGAGCATTAGATTATTTATATACAAAAATATCATTTGTCTTACTCGCGTTGTTCCGAAAGTGTTTAGTTTCCTATATTATTGTAGTTTTTATGAAATTAAAAAACTGAAACAAGCGGCACTTCTCACCAACGAAGCACCGGATAAGCTTGGTTTTAATTTTTTTTCACCCATTAATGTGTAAAAATATACCCGTTTTTTTTTTTATTGTATGAGGTTTCCTCCAATGGGTGTTTTTTTACCCATTGCATGATTGAGAATTCCCCCATTTTGTGACAGACGGGAATGCTATTTGAAAATAGGTGTTTTCGCAAACAACCGTGTAGCGCAAACGATGGCATGCAATGACTGCTACGTACATACCTCCAAATTTAAGTAATTTTCGCGGAGAAACGTTGAAAAAAATCTTCGCGCTTGACGGCAAATGAACTGATTCTTCATATCAAAACAATTCAGAAGGACAATGAAAATGTGTGAAGACATATAGTTTTCGTATTTGAAACTTGGTTGCATCAAGTGTCAAACTGCTACACCCGAATTTATTGCCAGTGCAAACATCAACCCAATGCGAGTTACAACCCAAGTAGCACACTTCTGTCACAATTAGTTGTAGTAACTTGATTATGACTTAGCAAGTCAGATTTATGTTATCTCAACCGAATGGCAACAAGTGTGCTACTAGGGAAATGAAAACATACACATCGGCGTTCAACATACAACAAGCTGATTCAATATTGATTCCCGATCCTGGTTAAAACTGAATCAAAATCGAAAAGATATTACTACGTGGAGTTTTCATAACGGCCAATGTCGCAAATGAAACAATGACTTCTTCCGCAAATTTCTTGAAAATGATACCTCGCTTATGTAAACTACCACTTCTATTGTAAAGAGGAACTGTAATAATTACCTCTTCTGTACAATCATCGTGGTAATTAACAATGATTAAGTAAGCATTCTCGAGAAATTTGCGGAAGAAGCCATTGTTTACGTTTGCGACATTGTTACGCATTTTAATGAAAAAACGGCGTCTACTCATTTAAATGGGTAGACGCCATTTTACGGTATAATGCGTAAACATTTCCACAGGTGGAATAACAATAATAATAAATCGTACCCATTAATGGGTAAAGGAAGCTTACCGTGTAAAACGTAGTAAACATAGGCCAAACGATAAAAAAAAATGTGTTGGTGTGTGCACATTTAGCTCATTTATAGTAACATATTTCCTTTGACTGTAGAGTCTGTGTGTTAGATAAAAATGCTTGCTTGCTCCCAGTATTTTGGGTGTAGTAGGGATCACTAGATTCATAGTCTGGCGGATACAACGATGGGAGCCAATTTGAACTGTCAGTTGGCGGAGCCAATCGAGCATATCTCGAGTAATTTATGTTAAAGGCCTAAAGCCATTTGTAAACAATGACTTTAAACGTTGATTTCTCTCAAATTACGGGAATCCCACCATATCCTGCTACTCCACATGGTAGAACTAACATTCTTCAACCAAATGCTGCTTTCATTTCACGAGAGTGATTTAAGATTCAAGAGAAATCGATATTTAAATTCATTGTGTACAAATGGAATTTAGGCCCTTAACATGAATTACTTGAGACATGCTCGATTGGCTCCGCCAAGTGACAGTTCAAATTGGCTCCCGTTGTTGTATCCGCCAGACTATGAATCTAGTGACTATAGTAGGGACCAGTTAGGTATATATCACAAAACATGCCATCCGGCAGCTCTATCTTCATGATTTAAAAATTGAGTTGATCAACTTTTACGAAAATTGGGTAACATTTTCGTGAGAGAAAAAGAGATGGTATACAATTGTACTCAAAAATTGAGTACAATGAAATGGGAGTGTATGTTTCAAACTTAATTTGGAGTTATTTTTTCTCCAAACAAACTATCAGTTTGATTAAATCACCGCTTTGAATGAATCGCCGTTTTGGCTGGTAATCTAAAATTTTAATTTCTGCAACCTGTATTTTGGTAATGGTAAGGTGGAAACATAAAAATAATATTAGTTACGAACAATTGTAGGGGTTTCGGATGTCAATTATGGTGAACACAGTTTCCAAAACCGTAATCTACTTCGAATCACTTCTTTTCACATGCGTCTCTTACAATGGCCGTCACTTGAATCCCTCGTCCTCTCCTCGCACCCTACCACTCCCTACTAGAGTCCCTACACGGTTACTGGCTAAAACCCATTAATGGGTGCAAAAATACGCATTTTTCAACACCACACGTAAATGTCAAACAATGGGTATAATTTGATTTGCCAAAATGGGTAAAAAAATACCCATCGGGTGAGAACTTATTAGCAGGAAAAAAATGGGTGAAAAATACTAATGAAAATTATTTAACTCTCTTCAGTCGTTTGTGCGTTGAGTCTCGAATCAAATAAATCCGGTCCGAAATCTGCCAACAAAGGCAATTCAACAAATAAGCTGAGCAAAAGTGGATAGTTGGTCCAGTTGGTATGTAAAAGATTCCTAAATATATGAATAAATAAATTTAACATAATGGGGTCATCAAATCACGTTCACATTACATTCGCAATATTACTCGAATAAGGTGAAATTATCATAATGATAATGTATCATAATCATTTTCATATTTCAGAAATAATTCGCGGAGCTATTAGAGCCATCTATGATCTAACCACAAGAGGTGTTAAAAAAGAAAATGGGGATCCGAATTATTCCGTTGTCGAATGTGTTGCTGCTCCACTCATCAAATGGATTAAGGCAACAAAAAACAATTATACTCAATTGATACAGATATGCCTATTGATTATTTTTATTATTTCAGCCAGTTGAAAATTGGTCTAATGGTTTACCATCAACAGAAAACTCTTACGTCATTTGTCTGGCAATGGCACCAAAGCAGGGAGAATACTATGTAACTCATTTTTTGTGGCCAGCAGCCCGCTCGAGCCATTGACGTATTGGTAAAATCATTTACAGTTCTCGGAACGAAGCTACCGCCAAGATTGGTGAAATTTATCGAATTCATAGAGATTTCAACATACCGAACATCATCGTTCAGTACACGCAACAAAGTGAATGATCTCTGTGAATTTCTGAATCAGGCAGAAGAACAGACATATGATACGGAGGACGTCGTTTTTAGCTCGGATTGAGTAGAATAGAATCCGTTTTTTTCTTTCTTTTTATGTTTTAATCAAAATGTAGTTTGCAATCCCATACAATGCTAAACGTAATTCAAAACTGTTATTTTTTCATCCATAATTTTTTTTCAAATAAAATTTTTCATCTGAACCAAATTTAATCAAAATTGTTGCCGAAATATTTGGTACACCTCGTGATAACAGTCTAAACATTCCTCATTGGATTTCCATATATTTCTGTTATACTTTTGAACAGTTGTTTCTTCATAAGTGCAGAGTTTAGAATGCTAATTCTTATAGATAAACTGTAAAAAAACATGCCTTTTTTTAAGCATCCTTTAAAATAAAACAACAAAAAAATACCCAATTTTCTGTAAAAAGTAACGATAAAAAATCGTTAATTTTTAACGTAAATCCTCCTTTAATACCATAACCCAATATTAGGTAATCTTTGTTTACGCACAATTTGGGTACACGCTAAGATAAGATTACCAAAAATTACGTTTTAATTTTACCGAAAATAATGTTTTGGTAGTAAAACCTAAAATTTCGGTAAAATTTAACGACTGATTACGATAAATTTTACTTATTTTTTGCCTTAACTTTTTGCCTTAACTTTTTTTGATGAATTTTGCTGTTCCAGAATAATTTTGTTGGCCAGTTTCTCTGGGCTTCGAATTTTAATGATTATTTTCTTCCTGCGGAGACAGATAAAGATCATGATTGATATTGTAATTACCGTTGTTGTGGATATTCCTCCTAGTCCATATATGAATATCCATATCCATATTTGGTGTGACTACTGCTTAAGTATAACGTTGTCCAGCTGTTTCCTGTTGATTAGAGTATGGTTGGTTACGGTAGAGAGATTATGTTGTTGTTCGATATTCCAGTTAGTTCTGAGGTTATGAAAGGCTCCTTGAAGATCTTTCGTTTGACTGATTATATAAATATATAGAAGCGGCAAGGCTCATTACCAGGTCGGCGTAATATTACACGGAACTTTGAGTTGGGGCACCAAATTTTTCCGACATCTATTTATCCCGATCATTTGTTCGAACGAAGGTTCCGGATGCTAAATGCCATGTTTTTGCGCGTGCTAGAATGAGTTACTGCACGTAATGATTTCTTCCGTTTAAAATGTAATGCAGCTGGAAAACCGGGATTGAGCGGTATGCAGAAATGCTTCAGACGCCACTGATGTTTATATTCAAATCGGAGAATCGACTGCGAACGAAGCACTGAAGGAATTCTGCCACATAATTGTAGAAATATATGGAGAATATTACATGCGATCACCAAACTTAGCGTTCATAAATTTCGGGCACTGCTTCAGCACCCCATAACACTCGAGGAATTTAAAATCCTCTTTGTGGTTCGCCTTAAACACTTCCAGTGCCATGTTATGTTTGTCCGTAGATGACGCACCACTTTTGTTCAGGCGTTGAACAGATTTTACGCACCACGTTTGACGTTTAACTTGTTTCCATAGACACTAACACAATGACAAAAAATATAACTTGGATGAAACGCGTTTCAAATTTGATCAAAAATAGAACAACATAGTATTCCAGTTCTAAATTTTAGCATGAAACTGTTCGAAATTATCCAACTAGAACGCCTTGCTGAAGTTGCCTTTGTTATAAATCCAGTTCTATTTTGTAACGACCATACACTCCTGGAGATGCCCTTAGTTGGCTTGTTTTGTGTGATTTAGTTTTGCTCTAACCTTTTCGTTCGAAAACTTTCGAAGCCGTGCGTTCGCCTACACTCAAAAAACCGTGCATCTCATATTTAAGTGCACTCACCTATAGATCTGGGCAAAGTGCAAAGTTATTGCTCTGTATTAGTTCTGCACTTATTTTTTATTGAATGTGGTCAAATACTATTCATGACCCATAGAGTAATTAACCATATGTGCAATAAATATATAGTTTTTAAGTGCAACAGCTGAATAGATATTAATTATAGTGTACATGGATTGCATTAACTTGTCCTAGCAAAATTCAAATGAGTTTTTTAATACGTTTTATGTTAAAATGTACATGGATTTATTTTTTAAAATAAGGTTGGTATTGGATTATTTGTATCTTTTCATGTAATGAAACATTTAATAAATGTGCGAATGAAAGAGGTTTTATTTGTATGTAAAAAATACTCGGCAGCATGGTGTGCCGTTTTTTAAAATAAAAGTAATCAACTAATAAAATGACCAATGGCGAATAATGAACAAACTCACTACGAAGGATACTGATGATCTGTTTCATATTTTCCTCCAATCCAATTTCCAAGATACGATCACACTATAATCAAACACTGCAGATTCTTGAACAGGAAATCCAGTGTCCTTTCAAATGATCAAGCACACGAACCGGCGTAGCCACCACAATATTCAACCCATTTCCCAGCTTTTCATTCTCCGTATGCCGACTGGCAGCTCCCATCAACAGGCCATAGGTGTTTGTGAATCCCGTTTCTGCGATCGCCTTCAACGTATTGTCCGACACCTTACCACGAAGCGAATCGAATTCCTGATTGCCTAGCAGTATTTCGTATGCACTGCTGCTTCCAACCGGAGACGCTTCTTGATCTTCAGCATCACCATCTTCCTCCGGTTGACCATTTTCTTCATCATCACTTTGCTTCGGCCGCTTCACAACTATAAAAACAGATCCATCAAAAATCCAGAATATTCATGCTTGCATCAATAACTTACCGGCTTCGGCTTCCTGGATCTTACGTTTCTTTTCCTTCTTGTTGAAAATTTTCCTCCAAATCCTCAACGGATACTGTAATTTCCTGAAAATAAATTCGAGGTTAATAAAACACGTTTCTCCCGGCAATCGAATACGGATTTCGTCTCACCTTTCCCATTCTGAAGAATCGCTTTTGATAGGCCTGTCGCTTTGTTTTTCAACTTTGTTTTCTGCTGATTATTTTTCACGCCCGGTTATTTATTCCGTTTAAAGTGCGAAGATGGATGAAATAGGGCAAAGTGAAAACACACTTAAATGACATTTCTCACGCCATTGAAAATTATGTGCGGACCACATCAGTCTCATTGGTAAAGAACCTGTGTATTAAGTGGCGGGTGTTAAAAATTATGTGTGGCAAATGAAAATCATACTGGCTCAGATGATTTCAATTGGAAGCAAAAGTTGACCGATTTAAGTGCCAATTTTAATAATAAAAATTATTGGTTTATTTTCAGTGTAGAAAATTTTGACAGGTGGTAAGATGGCTACAATCTCTAATTAGAAGAATGCTATAATAACAACACGGAGAGAAATGAGTCTTGTTTGAAACAACTAAAACTATGGTTGAAATGCAAACTATGGTTCTGCTTGAGTTAAAGTTGATATTTGTTTGCTGTAAACTCGCGATTGTAGTTGCAGCAAACCGCTTTATCAAGTGATATCTACTCAGATAATAACATTGTTTCTAATTTAATGTTAGTTGATTGAAACTACAAGTCTGCTTATTTTCAACCTTTGTTTTAACCAAAAATTTAATTGCTCGAAACAGTTCTGTTTTGCTGATTCAAACTGTGATCCTAGGTTGAAATAACGCGAATGTTTGGTAAAAATGACCATAGTTTGTGGTTGGGTAAATACCAACCTTAAATGTGATTGAGAACCAACTAGATGATTAGTTTCCCTCATCTGACTGTCAGCTGTTCGTGCGGGGACATTTCGCGAGTCCGGAGTGAAATTAGTGATTTAGTGTGGCTTATGATTTACAGTTATATAAAGTTTATTACAGTTACATGTTATTGTTTCAAAAAAAATAAAATGCCATGTAACCGGGAGAGCATAAAGTGTTTTTTATTCTTCTATAAGAACTTAACTGGAACTAACCACATAGTTGTCCATGCCCTATGCTATTCCCTATACCTAAAGGGTGATACGGTCAAAATTTGGTTAAGGGAAAACGCGTGTAAATCGGTGAAATCGTTTATTTAAAAAATCAAATTAAATTTCTTTTTCAAGTTCAATTAGTATAAAATTCAGGAAAAATATTCAGTTAGGCTTCCGCTTTTCCAAATCCGAATTGCCGGGCCTTACGCTTGACCCCTGCCATCAGATTTTGTACAGCCACCTTGTCCACCTTCTTCGCCGCAGAAAGCCAGTTTGCCTTGAACTGCTGCTCGTCCTTAGCAGTTTTTTGGTCTTCTTTATGTTCCGCTTGACAATAGCCCAGTATTTCTCAATTGGGCGGAGCTCTGGCGTGTTGGGAGGGTTCTTGTCCTTGGGAACCACCTGCACGTTGTTGGCGGCGTACCACTCCATGGCCTTTTTACCGTAATGGCGAGATGCCAAATCCGGCCAAAACAGTACGGAACAACCGTGTTTCTTCAGGAAAGGCAGCAGACGTATATTCAAACACTCTTTCACGTAAATTTCTTGGTTGACAGTCCCGAAAGCTATGAAAATGCTGCTTTTCAAGCCACAGGTACAGATGGCTTGCCAAACCAGATATTTCTTTGCGAACTTTGACAGTTTCGTGTGCTTAAAAATATCTGCTACATTTCCCCTTCCTTTTGCCGTATAAAACTCCTGTCCCGGAAGCTGCTTGTAGTCGGCTTTGACGCAGGTTTCGTCGTCCATTACCACGCAGTCAAACTTCGTCAGCATCGTCGTGTACAGCCTCCGGGATCACGCTTTGGCCGTCGTATTTTGTTTATCATCGAGATTTGGAGTCACTACCTTCTTGTAAGTCGATAGTCCGGCTCGTTTTTTGGCTCGATGCACGGTTGTAGACGATACACCCAGCTTATTTGCGGCATCTCGGAGAGATAGGTTAGGATTTCGCTTGAAACTACCGGCAACTCTCTTTGTCGTCTCAGCGGCTTCCGGTTTTCGATTTCCCCCCGATCCAGACTTCCTGGCTGTCGACAAACGTTCCCCAAACACTTTAATTACATTTGTAACGGTTGATTTGGCAACTTTTAGCGATTTTGCCAACTTTGCGTGCGAGTAGCTCTGATTTCCGCGATGCGCGAGCAAAATTTTGATACGTTGCTCTTCTTGCTTGGACGGCATTTTGACAACTGAAGAGTGAATTCCAAAATCAAAATAGGAGCAACATTCTACACACACACACCTTCAAAATGAGGGGTGTTCAGGTTTTTTAAATGCAAAATTGAAAGAAATACGTCAAGTTGATATTGACCAAATTTTGACCGTATCGCCCTTTAGTACAATTTTGCGTTTAACGGTAATCCAGCTAAATAATTTCTAAATAAGTAAATGGAACAAAATATGCAGGAACTGTAGTACTAACCTCTATGATTTTTAGAAGATATAAATGGTCTTCTAACATACACTCAAAAAACCGTGCATCTCATATTTAAGTGCACTCACCTATAGATCTGGGCAAAGTGCAAAGTTATTGCTCTGTATTAGTGCTGCACTTATTTTTTATTGAATGTGGTCAAATACTATTCATGACCCATAGAGTAATTAACCATATGTGCAATAAATATATAGTTTTTAAGTGCAACAGCTGAATAGATATTAATTATAGTGTACATGGATTGCATTAACTTGTCCTAGCAAAATTCAAATGAGTTTTTTAATACGTTTTATGTTAAAATGTACATGGATTTATTTTTTAAAATAAGGTTGGTATTGGATTATTTGTATCTTTTCATGTAATGAAACATTTAATAAATGTGCGAATGAAAGAGGTTTTATTTGTATGTAAAAAATACTCGGCAGCATGGTGTGCCGTTTTTTAAAATAAAAGTAATCAACTAATAAAATGACCAATGGCGAATAATGAACAAACTCACTACGAAGGATACTGATGATCTGTTTCATATTTTCCTCCAATCCAATTTCCAAGATACGATCACACTATAATCAAACACTGCAGATTCTTGAACAGGAAATCCAGTGTCCTTTCAAATGATCAAGCACACGAACCGGCGTAGCCACCACAATATTCAACCCATTTCCCAGCTTTTCATTCTCCGTATGCCGACTGGCAGCTCCCATCAACAGGCCATAGGTGTTTGTGAATCCCGTTTCTGCGATCGCCTTCAACGTATTGTCCGACACCTTACCACGAAGCGAATCGAATTCCTGATTGCCTAGCAGTATTTCGTATGCACTGCTGCTTCCAACCGGAGACGCTTCTTGATCTTCAGCATCACCATCTTCCTCCGGTTGACCATTTTCTTCATCATCACTTTGCTTCGGCCGCTTCACAACTATAAAAACAGATCCATCAAAAATCCAGAATATTCATGCTTGCATCAATAACTTACCGGCTTCGGCTTCCTGGATCTTACGTTTTTCCTTCTTGTTGAAAATTTTCCTCCAAATCCTCAACGGATACTGTAATTTCCTGAAAATAAATTCGAGGTTAATAAAACACGTTTCTCCCGGCAATCGAATACGGATTTCGTCTCACCTTTCCCATTCTGAAGAATCGCTTTTGATAGGCCTGTCGCTTTGTTTTTCAACTTTGTTTTCTGCTGATTATTTTTCACGCCCGGTTATTTATTCCGTTTAAAGTGCGAAGATGGATGAAATAGGGCAAAGTGAAAACACACTTAAATGACATTTCTCACGCCATTGAAAATTATGTGCGGACCACATCAGTCTCATTGGTAAAGAACCTGTGTATTAAGTGGCGGGTGTTAAAAATTATGTGTGGCAAATGAAAATCATACTGGCTCAGATGATTTCAATTGGAAGCAAAAGTTGACCGATTTAAGTGCCAATTTTAATAATAAAAATTATTGGTTTATTTTCAGTGTAGTCTTCTAGAGTGATCAAAAGTAGGATGGTTTATAGGTAACCGTAGACTTAAATTAGAGATGAATGGGAAAAGTATGCGAAGTATTGAATGAATGATATCAAAAAGATACCCAATTGAGTGAGAGTGTAAATAGCATAAAGAGTAAGATTAGAAATTAGCTATAATTTAAAGATAGAAGCTACAAAAAAAAGAGAGAGAAAAAAACTTGCACAAAACAAATGTAAAATGAACGAATCGAATCGAATTCAACGAATAGACAACCATTAATTACTGGGCTAGAAAAAAGAGAACTAAAAGAAACATAACAGCCATTGGAGAGAATTCTGTATGAAGCTAATATTTATAAGGAAAAAAAAGAAGATCTGGAAAATTTGTTACTCAATGAACTAATATGTGGCGTGCAACTTCGATCCATAGAACGAAAAATTACCAAGTTAAACTAAGTTGGTAATTTTTACTTGGGAGGTGGGATAATTGTTACCAACGCATGGGAACAATAGTTTGACACAGTGCAGAGTGTCCAAGAGACTAGGTAAGGTTTGGGTTAGTTATTTTTTTTTATGTTCAGACTAGTTTTGTATATAATAGATATTAAACCTTCTACTGGCACAATTGGAACATGTATTCTAAACCAACAAACTCAATGTAAATAGATTAGAATTAACATAAATATACCTTGTAAATAATCATAAAGCCCTTGGAAAATTGTTTGTAGGTCTATGCATGCAGATATATATATAAAAGTTGTCCGATTTTGCTCAAAATCGCATGGTATGTTCTTCATCGAAAATAATAACACCCGTTTTTTTTTATTTTTTTATTAGGGTGACCATGTTCGATATAGGGTTACCAGAAAAATCATAACTCCTGAACCGCACAACTAATTTTCAATATTTTTTTATAAATAGAAAGATTATTACTTCTTGTTTTTATTAAAAATATTTTTTTAAATAATTAATGTACTCAAATTTGCTAAAATGGTCAATATATTTGTTTTTTATGATTTTTGAAATGTTGGACCACAACGACTATTTATTTTTATATTTTTTTTATTAAAATTCGAACATTTTTACATAACATATCAAAAAATCTCAAATGTTCATCCAGCCGATTTTGAGTTAAATTTTTTGAAAATTTCAAGTTTTTTGCCTATACACACATGGAATGAGCATCATTTTCCATCACTTCAAAATAACTGCGGGAATCATTTCATTGAAGTTATCAAACTTATTCCTAATAAATTCATGATAACCATGTTTACAAATCTAGTTTTATTTGTGAAGTATTGTACCCATCAAAAATAGGGGAGGCTGGTCCAATTCTGACCCCGTTAAATGTAAGAACTATAAATCAGCCTCAAATTGTTTAAAAGCAGAGACCAACATTGCTAGGGTTTACTCAGCCACGGTTAACGCTATAACTGGAGCCACAATGGTCCGTTAGCGTCCAAATTCAGCATGAGTGCTCATAAGGATTGTAGAGGCACTCATGCCGAATTTGAGTTGTAGCGTAAACCACGACTGAGTAAACTTAACTCATATTTTGAATTATTCCACATTAGGGTCATTTTGAGTGAATCGAACCGAAACTAGAATACAAATTTTTTTAGGGTGTAGAACATTTTTTCTCAAATTTAGTCAATTTTGAAGTCCAAAAAACACAATTTCTCAGACCAATGCTACGTTGAAATTATTTGTGTAATGAAAGCTTTCCATTTGTATTATTAAAAATTTGGCAACCAGCGCTGTCTGAGAGAATCTTGGGAAGTCGGAATTGGCCATAGGGTCGAGATTAGACCAGGCTCCGCTATATTGAAGAATTGTAGCTCAAATCTCAAAGCTTTAGACTACAAGCAAGGGTTTTCCCAGATTACCTTCAATTAAAACTCAGCATTTAATTTGATTATTTAATTATTTTTATTTTTCATAATTCATCAAAAAAAAATTACAAAGCAAAATTCTAACAATTTAACGCACTTTTCTTCATCTGAAAACGAAATCCGTTTCATGATAATGTAATTTTCATTTTGTGGCTTAAAGTAATGAAACGATTGTGTCCCAGAGATTTGTTTTACAGGAGTACAATGGTTCTTTATTTTCTTTTCCATTGCATTGTTATCTTTTTCCGAGAAAAACAAGTAATATATTTTGGAATCTACTTAAGAAACAGTCCAAGAGTAAAGTTCGTATGCAGTTGTAATATGATGGCCTTGTAAACTTGCTTTTGAAGCGTTTCGCTTTAGAACGCCTCTTAAAGCGTCACAAGACCCTTTTCCATAGCAAGTGGCAAAAAAGTTCCACTCTGCATTAAGACCGAAGTCCTTGTACATGTGGCACAAATTGAAAGCAGTCATCTTATTTCTGTATTGACTGCCTTCGTTAGAAAAAAAAATGGATATTTTTCAGGTGAGGTAGCTTTTTTTAATGAAATTCACACAATTTGTTACAAACAGCCGAACGGCAACATGGTTATGTTTAGTAAATTCTGCGATTGCTATGAAGCTTGTAAACTTTAAATTTTGTGCTTCATCCTTATAATATATGGCAAAAGGATGGATTGTGCATTGAGCGTTTGTCCAATGAAAACCTTGTATAGCGTCCAAAATAACAAAAGAGTAATTTTCAGAGAAGTCAGCAATTATAATGCAGTCAGTTGCTTCCAAATTAGTTTTAAGTTATTTTAAGTAGTTAACTTGTTGCTCTGCAATAATATTATGCGGAGATAATTCGCTTAATTTTTCTAAAAATGTTTCCACAAACTCTTCTGCATCCATTCGCATTGAATTTAGATGACAACGATCTGTTTGCTTCCATTGTTTAAATTCTAAGGAATCGATATTTTGAAGAAAATTCATCAGGTCATTCTCCAGTGTTTGCGTACCCGGGCAATGATCACAGGTTTTCAACCAACATTTCTCTGTAGGATTTCATGATACGTTTTAAAATGGTTAGGAATAAGTTTCTTAACCTTAAGGGTTTTAAACATTAATTTAACATTCTGATGATAAATGCATACGCAGACAGTATGCGTTGCACTTGAACCAGCCAGAATACAATTTTTTGGGCGGCTACTGAAAAACATTGAAAATCCAATTTAAAAAGTAGGATATTGCTCTTTGAATATTAAACACGGTTCAGAAACGGTGAAATCTTGAGTTTCACATTCTATATTAACTGCACTTGGAGTTGCTGGCTCGTTTTCTTTCTTGATAGAGCGATAAAGTCTTCAATAGCAGGTATTACAAAAGGAATAGCTTTTATCCAACTTTGTTCTCCTTTCCACTGCATAACCATATAGTTTAGGAGTAGGTTTCCTGTAACTATGAATCTAAACATGGCAATTTGAGCAGTCATGCTTCATTGTATTAAACGTTTGTTTAGTAAGGTTTCAGTTCGGTTCACTCAATGTGGATTAATTCAAAATATGAGTTAAGTTTTCTCAGTCGTGGTTTACGCTACAACTCAAATTCGGCATGAGTGCCTCTACAATCCTTATGAGCACTCATGCTGAATTTGGACGCTAACGGACCATTGTGGCTCCAGTTATAGCGTTAACCGTGGCTGAGTAAACCCTAGCAATGTTGGTCTCTGCTTTTAAACAATTTGAGGCTGATTTATAGTTCTTACATTTAATGGGGTCAGAATTGGACCAGCCTCCCCTATTTTTGATGGGTACAATACTTCACAAATAAAACTAGATTTGTAAACATGGTTATCATGAATTTATTAGGAATAAGTTTGATAACTTCAATGAAATGATTCCCTCAGTTATTTTGAAGTGATGGAAAATGATGCTCATTCCATGTGTGTATAGGCAAAAAACTTGAAATTTTCAAAAAATTTAACTCAAAATCGGCTGGATGAACATTTGAGATTTTTTGATATGTTATGTGAAATTGTTCGAATTTTAATAAAAAAATATAAAAATAAATAGTCGTAGTGGTCCAACATTTCAAAAATCATAAAAAAACAAATATATTGACCATTTTAGCATATTTGAGTAGATTAATTATTTAAAAACATATTTTTAATAAAAACAAGAAGTAATAATCTTTCTATTTATAAAAAAATATTGAAAATCGGTTCAGCGATTCAGGAGTTATGATTTTTCGAAAATAAAAAATTTCGAAAAATGTCGATTTTTCTGGAAACCCTATATCGAACATGGTCACCCTAATAAAAAAATAAAAAAATACGGGTCTTATTATTTTCGATGAAGAACATACCATGCGATTTTGAGCAAAATCGGACAATTTTTTTTTTCAACTCTATTCTTTTCCCGTGGAATCGCTGTATATATATATATATATATATATATATATATATATATATATATATATATATATATATATATATATATATATATATATATATATATATATATATATATATATATATATATATATATATATATATATATATATATATATATATATATATATATATATATATATATATATATATATATATATATTTATATATATATATATATATATATATATATATATATATATATATATATATATATATATATATATATATATATAATTAACAGTCGCGACACATGTAGCATATAAAAAATATTTATTTCACTAATTAATAACATTTAACGTACAATTAAAGTCACTGATCTGGTCTGGATTAAAACTGAAAAACTAATGAATGCTAATTCCTGTGGATTGGGCTATTTAATAACTAAACTTGCTAAGCTTGCAATAATGTTCTCTCGTCCGATGGGGTGTTGCAACGTGTCGCGTCGTATCCGGTGCTCCAGTTGAAGAATGCTGATGCATCGAATATTCCATGTGGTCGGTGATAGTCGTTGTCTGTTACTATGTGGATATGGGATATTGATTATGCTGATTGAACGGTTTACTCGAAGGTATCCACCGTAATTCCTCCGGGAGGTGAAGAAAGATCGTCCTCGGTCTTTGCTTTAACTTTTTTTGATGAATTTTGCTGTTCCAGAATAATTTTGTTGGCCAGTTTCTCTGGGCTTCGAATTTTAATGATTATTTTCTTCCTGCGGAGACAGATACAGATCATGATTGATATTGTAATTACCGTTGTTGTGGATATTCCTCCTAGTCCATATATGAATATCCATATCCATATTTGGTGTGACTACTGCTTAAGTATAACGTTGTCCAGCTGTTTCCTGTTGATTAGAGTATGGTTGGTTACGGTAGAGAGATTATGTTGTTGTTCGATATTCCAGTTAGTTCTGAGGTTATGAAAGGCTCCTTGAAGATCTTTCGTTTGACTGATTATATATATATATATAGAAGCGGCAAGGCTCATTACCAGGTCGGCGTAATATTACACGGAACTTTGAGTTGGGGCACCAAATTTTTCCGACATCTATTTATCCCGATCATTTGTTCGAACGAAGATTCCGGATGCTAAATGCCATGTTTTTGCGCGTGCTAGAATGAGTTACTGCACGTAATGATTTCTTCCGTTTAAAATGTAATGCAGCTGGAAAACCGGGATTGAGCGGTATGCAGAAATGCTTCAGACGCCACTGATGTTTATATTCAAATCGGAGAATCGACTGCGAACGAAGCACTAAAGGAATTCTGCCACATAATTGTAGAAATATATGGAGAATATTACATGCGATCACCAAACTTAGCGTTCATAATTTTCGGGCACTGCTTCAGCACCTCATAACACTCGAGGAATTTAAAATCCTCTTTGTGGTTCGCCTTAAACACTTCCAGTGCCATGTTATGTTTGTCCGTAGACGACGCACCACTTTTGTTCAGGCGTTGAACAGATTTTACGCACCACGTTTGACGTTTAACTTGTTTCCATAGACACTAACACAATGACAAAATATATAACTTGGATGAAACGCGTTTCAAATTTGAACAAAAATAGAACAACATAGTATTCCAGTTCTAAATTTTAGCATGAAACTGTTCGAAATTATCCAACTAGAACGCCTTGCTGAAGTTGCCTTTGTTATAAATCCAGTTCTATTTTGTAACGACCATACACTCCTGGAGATGCCCTTAGTTGGCTTGTTTTGTGTGATTTAGTTTTGCTTTAACCTTTTCGTTCGAAAACTTTCGAAGCCGTGCGTTCGCCTAGAAAATTTTGACAGGTGGTAAGATGGCTACAATCTCTAATTAGAAGAATGCTATAATAACAACACCACCCCACTTCGTTCAGCGAAAGAAGAACGTTCGTTCGATCCAGCGCTCCGTTATTTTGGAAGATTTATTCGAGTGCAATCGTTGGAAAAAAATAGTTTTTCTTCTCAAAATATACTCACTTCAGTGAGTAAAGTAAAAGTGAGCTTTTTTTCTAAAAAGGCAGTGTGGTTTTCCAGTGAAATAGAAAAAAATCAAACAGTGCTAGCTGGCGAATTATCTTCCCGCTTATTCGTTCGATTCACCTCTGCGTGGTGACGCTAACCAGCGATACACCACTACATCGCCAACGGTCATCCGACAGCGTTGAGCGAGTGCACCCGAAGGCGATCGCATCAGCGCACCGCTCCCCGCTCCCCGCATAGAAGTGCGACGTTCGCGCATACGGAGCGTCAGCAGCAGTAGCAGCAGCAGCAGCAGCAGCAGCAGCAGCAACAATTCAGTAATATTAGTTAAGTTTTTTTTTTCTTTCCCCCTGTCGCTCATCCCACTTGAGTTTAGCTTTAATTTGTGTGATCTTTGTTTGTGTTTGTGTGTGTGAGTAAGGCAAATCGTGCATGTTGAAGAGGTTTCTTCGACATGGACGGTTTGGCTGAAAAAATTTCTTTGCCACCCGATGATTGGGAGGCAAAGAAAATATTCAGACCGCGATCGTATCCGGTTGACTCGGTCGGTCCATGGGTTGTCTACTTTCAGCCCAAAATGAAACCTTTGAATGTGTATCAAATCACTACTGATCTGACGAAGCGATTTTCAGCCGTGACAGAGATCACGAAAGTAAAATTTAATAAACTCCGTGTTGTCGTCTCTAACCTGAAGCAGGCTAATGAGATTGCTGCTTCCCAGCATTTTACACTCGAATATCGAGTTTATATTCCAGCTCGTGATGTGGAGATTGTAGGAGTGGTCACAGAGGCGAGTCTGTGCCCTGAAATATTGAAGAAGCGAGCGGTTGGCCGATTCAAGAACCCTCTGCTTCCCCCAGTTCAGATACTGGAAGTGACAAAATTAGTGAAAATATCGCACAGCGAGGGTAAGAAAAAGTTACCCCCACAGACTCGTTTCGGGTAACCTTTTCTGGCTCTGCCCTTCCTCAGTTCTTAGAACTGGACAAACTTCGGCTACCTGTGCGGTTATTTGTACCCCGGGTAATGATTTGCCAAAACTGCCAGCAGATGGGGCATACGGCCTCGCATTGCGGCAATAAGGCACGCTGCTCAACTTGCGGGGAGAAACATGAGGCTGGTCCCTAGTGCAGATAATACACTAAAATGCGTTTTCTGCAAGGGAACTCCTCCTCATGCTCTCTCGTCGTGCCCGGCGTATAAACAACGCGGGGAAAAATTGGAACGTTCTCTGAAACAACGTTCAAGGCAATCTTTTGCAGAAATGCTTAAGAAAGCTTCGCCACCCGATACCAATACAAATCCTTTCGCTCCTCTTTCAGATGACGAGTCTGATTCGGATTTGGTTGAGGAGGGAACATCTTTTAGTTTTCCGGGAGGTGCTCCACGGAAGCGAAGACGCATTCGAGCTGTGAAAGCAGCTGAACAGAAGCCTCAAATCAACATGCCCAATACAAAGAGCAGAGAAAAGAAGGATAATCCGAACCCTCCTGGTTTTCGTTGTGCCAACTACACACAGGATTTCCCATCTCTCCCGGGGACATCTAAATCCCCTGATGCCCCGATTTTAAGAACAGAAGCCCCCCCTTCATCTGGGCTGTTCTCGTTCGATGACATTGTGGAAGGTATTTTCAAGTACCTCGAAATGTCTGACCCTCTTAAAAGTATTGTTATGGCAATGCTTCCCACTGTGAAAACTTTTTTAAAGAAATTAACATTAAAGTGGCCCCTCATTGCAGCTATCATTTCCTTCGATGGATAATTTGCCAAAAGAGGTCGGGGATTTGATCACTGTTCTGCAGTGGAATTGTCGAAGTCTTATTCCTAAATTGGAATCATTCAAATTTTTAGCCCACAATATCGGTTGTGATGCATTTGCTCTTTGTGAAACATGGCTTTCAGCCAAAATCGATCTTCCGATTAACGATTTCAACATTATTCGGCTTGATCGTGAGGATTCACGTGGAGGAGGAGTACTTTTGGGGATCAAAAAGTGCTACTCCTTCTATAGAGTGAATTTTCCTCCAATTCCAGGTATTGAAGTTGTCGCATGTCAGGCTGTTATTAAAAATAAAAGCCTTTGCATTGCTTCTGTGTACATTCCTCCTAGAGCACCAATTAACCGAAAACAACTTTCAGATATTTGTTCGGTTCTGCCTGCTCCGCGGTTGGTCATGGGAGATTTTAACTCTCACGGTACAGGCTGGGGAGAACTGTACGATGACAACCGGTCTTCTTTGATATATGACCTCTGTGAAACCTTCAATATGACAGTTCTCAACAATGGAGAAGTTACACGCTTGGCTGGTCCATCCTCACTTGGTAGTAGGTTAGACCTCACACTTTGCTCGAATTCATTATCGTTGGACTGCACGTGGAATGTGATCCAGGATCCCCACGGTAGTGATCATTTGCCTATAAAAATTTCGGTTGCCACCGGGCTCACTCCACCGGCATCCATCAACGTCACGTATGATCTAACTCGTAATATCGATTGGACAAGGTTCAAGACAGCAGTAGATGAAGCCTTATCAACGGTAGAAGGGCTTCCACCGCTGGAGGAATATAACTTCCTCTCCAACCTGATTTTGGAAAGCGCGCTTCAAGCTCAAACTCGACCAGTTCCAGGGACGTCATTTCGCAGGAAACCTCCTTCCCCATGGTGGGATCAGCAATGCACCGAGGTTTACCGCAAAAAGTCTGACGCATTTAAAGTTTTTCGTAGACGTGGAACACCTGAGCACTTTGAAAGGTACACGGCTCTCGAACGAGAATTTAAGAGCCTCATCAAGGCCAAGAAACGCGGTTACTGGCGACAATTCGTGGACGGGTTATCGCGCGAAACGTCGATGAGTACCCTTTGGAATACGGCGCGAAGATTGCGTAACAGAATTACGAACAACGAGAACGAGGAGTACTCGGACCAATGGATCCTCAAATTCGCGCGAAAAGTTTGTCCAGATTCTGTGCCAGCACAAATGTTTCCTCGCGAAACAACGAATTCGATAGATGAGATTAGCCAACCCTTTTCAATGGTAGAACTCTCTCTCGCACTCCTTTCGTGTGGCAATACGGCTCCAGGAGCTGACAGGATCAAGTTCAACTTGCTCAAGAGCCTCCCAGACGTCGCGAAGAGGCGCATGTTGAACTTGTTTAATCAGTGTCTGGAACTCAACATTGTACCGGATGATTGGAGACGGGTGAGAGTTATTGCCATTCAAAAACCTGGTAAACCCGCGTCCGACCACAACTCCTATCGACCCATCGCGATGCTATCTTGCATTCGCAAGTTGTTGGAGAAAATGATCCTTTTCCGTCTGGACAAATGGGTTGAGACGAATAACCTGCTTTCAGATACTCAATATGGTTTCCGTAGGGGTAAGGGAACGAACGACTGCCTCGCGTTGCTTTCCACAGATATTCAGTTAGCTTTTGCTAAAAAAGAGCAAATGGCTTCTGTATTCTTGGATATCAAGGGGGCTTTTGATTCAGTATCTGTTGAAGTTCTCTCAGATAAACTCCATGCTTGTGGTTTTTCACCATTAATGAACAATTTTTTGTACAATTTGCTGTCAGAGAAACATATGAGCTTTTCTCATGGAAACTCTACAGCTTTTCGATTTAGCTACATGGGTCTCCCCAGGGATCATGTTTAAGCCCTCTTTTGTATAATTTTTATGTCAAAGACATTGACGGTTGTCTAGGTGACAACTGTACGTTGAGACAACTTGCAGATGACGGCGTAGTGTCTGTCACGGGACCCAATGGGGTCGATCTACAAGGACCCTTGCAGGATACCTTAGACAATTTGTCTACTTGGGCTCTAGAGCTAGGTATCGAATTCTCTACGGAGAAAACTGAGTTGGTAGTTTTTTCTAAGAAGCATAACCCTGCACAACCGAAACTTCAAATTTTGGGTACACCGATAACTCATTCCATGTCATTTAAATATCTTGGGGTCTGGTTCGACTCAAAGTGCACCTGGAGATCTCACATTGAGTACCTGAAGCGAAAATGCCAGCAAAGGGTAAATTTTTTCTGCACAATCACCGGGACCTGGTGGGGAGCGCATCCGCAAGATCTTCTAACGTTGTACCGGACAACGATTTTGTCGGTTATGGAATACGGTAGTTTTTGTTTTCAGTCAGCGGCTCGGTCGCACTTCATTAAACTGGAACGTATTCAGTATCGGTGTCTTCGTATCGCGTTAGGTTGCATGCACTCGACTCACACCATGAGTCTTGAAGTGCTGGCTGGCATGTTGCCACTCTCAGATCGGTTTACAGAGTTATCTCTCCGGCTCCTCACCAGGTGTGAAGTTATGAACCCCCAGGTGATCGAAAATTTTGAGAAGCTCCTAGAGTTGAATTTTCAAACCCGCTTCATGAGCTTGTACCATTTGTACATAACACAGGATGTCAGCCCTTCGCTTAATATTCCCAATTGTGTTTGCTTCTCCGACTTCGGAAATTCGGTTCATTTTGATTTATCCATGAAACAGGAGCTTCGTGGAATCCCAGAGCATCATCGTCCTATGATTGCTCCGGTGATATTTGCTGCAAAGTTTGGCCTAATTGATTCCACTAAAACGTTTTTTACTGACGGGTCTTTGATAGAGGACTCCGCTGGCTTTGGTGTATACAATGAAAATTATAGCGTCGCTCGTAAACTTCAAGCACCTTGTTCTGTTTTTGTCGCGGAATTGGCAGCAATTTATTTTTCTTTAGAAACTGTTGCCTCTTTTACACCGGATCAATACTTCATTTTCACGGATAGTCTTAGTTCTATAGAGGCTATTCGCTCCTTGAGGCCGGTAAAGCACACCTCCTATTTTCTTATGAAAATACGAGGTCTTCTAAGTGCTTTATCTTCACGTTCTTTTATTATCACCTTTGTGTGGGTCCCTTCTCATTGTTCGATTCCTGACAATGAGAAAGCGGACTCGCTTGCAAGGGTGGGTGCTATGGAAGGCGATATTTATGATCGACAAATCGCCTTCAACGAATTCTTCTATATTTTTCGTCAGATATCACTCGATAGCTGGCAGTATAAATGGAGTAGAGGAGACTTGGGGCGATGGCTACATTCTATCACTCCAAAGGTGTCTAAGAAATGTTGGTTCAGGGGATTGGATGTGGGTCGAGACTTCATTCGTGTCATGTCTCGCCTCATGTCCAATCATTATTCTTTAAACGCTCATTTGTTCCGTGTTGGGCTGGGAGACAGCAATCTCTGTGAATGCGGACAAGGTTACCAGGACGCAGATCACGTTATTTGGTTTTGTGCTGAGCACCGTGGAGTCAGATCTGAGCTGTATGATTCCCTTCGGGCTCGAGGTAGACAACCCAATGTACCGATTCGAGACATTTTGGCTGCGCGCGATCTGGAGTTTATGAAACTCATTTATGTGTTTTTGACTAAAATTAGCCTTAGATTGTAGATTGATTAACTTACTTGTTTAGACTTTTGATTGTTATTTTTGTATTCTCCCCAGCGCGGAAGTAACGATCTTTGATGAAGTTTTTTTCAGAAGCAGATAATTTATCATCTCCATGCAAAGCGCTAGGAGCGGACAGTAATTTTATTGCTAGAACAAATAGACATGAAGAGAAAGCGTATTGATAGATCCGTAAGAGAACGGCAGGCTTTTGAAATTGAATAGATGTAAGTTTGAAAACGAGCGGAGGGCATTTGAACGGTAGTATACGATCAGGCACATAACCCTTTGTCATACTACCCTATGCAGGATAGGCAAGGGGGGATTTCCCCTCCATATTCCCGGGTTCATGTCTTCCAACACTAAAAAGCTTGCCGTATAATCGTTCAGCCGAACTTCTTTCACCGTAATTCACCCGACGGGGCCGTAGCCAATTGGATGTTGGTCCTCACCGAACCTCACCACCAAGACGATGGCTGCAGCTCACCCGTGGCGTGTGGCTTGGATTTATAGTCAACTTGCCAACCACCAGCACGGGACTCGCCAGGTATCCGGTTCTGTCAAAACCGCCTCCAAAAGGTCATTTGGAGTCGGTTTTTCATTGGAACGCCTTCTGTCTTCGCTCTACTTTTTCTGTTCCTGTACTTTTTTTCTACGTCTAACCACTTTCGCGATCCAAAACCTTCTCCTCGATTCACCTTCTTTCATTTTGCTTGACAACTAGCTCCACATCTCTTCTCTCCTTCTGTCATACCTCTCTCTCCCACTTTCTCTCTTTTCTCTCTCCTGCTCACCTTTTCCGGGAACGACAAATGCCAACTTTGACAAGCCACTTGTCGATAGACATCTGCCAAGATGCGAGTCGTCGCTAAAAGGTTAGTGGATTAGTCAATTACCTTTTTATTCAATATTTAGTGCGATCTTTGCCGTCTTTTGTTTATATATATATATATATATATATATATATATATATATATATATATATATATATATATATATATATATATATATATATATATATTTTAATAACTAAACATGCTAAGCTTGCAATAATGTTCTCTCGTCCGATGGGGTGTTGCAACGTGTCGCGTCGTATCCGGTGCTCCAGTTGAAGAATGCTGATGCATCGAATATTCCATGTGGTCGGTGATAGTCGTTGTCTGTTACTATGTGGATATGGGATATTGATTATGCTGATTGAACGGTTTACTCGAAGGTGTCCACCGTTATTCTTCCGGGGGGTAAAGAAAGATCGTCCTCGATCTTTGCCTTAACTTTTTTTGATGAATTTTGCTGTTCCAGAATAATTTTGTTGGCCAGTTTCTCTGGGCTTCGAATTTTAATGATTATTTTCTTCCTGCGGAGACAGATAAAGATCATGATTGATATTGTAATTACCGTTGTTGTGGATATTCCTCCTAGTCCATATATGAATATCCATATCCATATTTGGTGTGACTACTGCTTAAGTATAACGTTGTCCAGCTGTTTCCTGTTGATTAGAGTATGGTTGGTTACGGTAGAGAGATTATGTTGTTGTTCGATATTCCAGTTAGTTCTGAGGTTATGAAAGGCTCCTTGAAGATCTTTCGTTTGACTGATTACTTCTGTTGCAGTGAAGGTTTCGTTAGCTATTTCAATACTGCAATTATAAAATGTTATTAATGCGTTTCCAGTAAATGTTCTATTGTCTGGTCCACAATTTGATGTCATGTTGATTTCTATAGCGTTGTTGATAAATAATTTGTTGTTTGATATCAGATTAATTTGAGTATCTGTTGTTTGTTGGGCATTACAGTGACTTTCGATGCCCATAATTATCGCATAGGTGCAGTTATCCCTAAGCGGTTGTAAGTCGGAATATCTCTGAACGAACTTATCTGGATTTGTTGTAGTGAATACTTGTTTGTTTGCTCTGACGATGTATTTTGGGTTATTATCCTGTTGTTAACGATCAAGGGTATAATTTCTATTATTTCTGATGATCTTTTATCTATTTCCGAAATTTCCAAAATGTACAAAAGCTGATCGTTTTTGACTACGCTCTTCGGTAAGGCGTAATTTAGCGCTTCTTCGGGGAATTCCAAATCAAATCCTTGATTTTGTAATAATGAGTCCAGGAAAAATACTTCTTTAAGTGTGAGTAATTTGTTACTTGCCAGTGAGATCCTTGCCGTTATGATTGCGTCCTGAATTTCCTCGAGAATGTCGTTGATGGTATCTATGTAGAGTATTAAGGTTAAAGTGTCGATTTCCTCCAAAACGATCTTGTTAGTTGCCGATTGTCCTTCTATTATTTTGTTGATGGTAGTAGTCGTCTCTGTGATCCTGTTGTTGATTATGTTGTTCAGATGGAATTGTCTGTTGTTATTGTTGATCAATTCGTTCATTGTCGTGTTGATGAGTCTCAGGTCGTCTGCGTCGGGGTTACCTGCTAACCACTTCCAAGCGCTGCCGAGAGCATCCCATCGCTTAGCTCGCCTATTCTTAATTGGTTTAATCTGATAAAAATTATTAACTAATGCTTTGCTTTTCTGTAAAATGAGTTGTGTCATTGGGAGATGAGCATCTGATTTTCTGGCTAATTTACTAAATAAAAGTACGTTTGTTTCTAAATTTGTTTAATTAATTGGATGGACTATTTTAAGTACTCCCGTTTGAATTCTACATTCTTTGTGTTTAAGTAACAAAACGGGGTCTGAGTTAAGGTTTTTGATTTCCAAATTTTGAGGTTTAATTAATGTTGTATAAATTGATATGATTATAATGGTTGCTTTGATCATATTTGTTTCTATTGTTTTAGTCTTTTAATTTTATTCTTATTCCTTTTTATATTCCTGCTATTTTCAAAAGTTCTATCAGTGAATTTTTTTATAAATGTTTTCTTAGCTCTAGGTTCTAATTTTATTCTAATGTTAGGCTGTACGTATACTTCTTGATTTTCCTCTAACTTTGGAGGCTCTTCTTTTAACTTGTTTTGTTTTTCCTGTCTTTTTTTGCCTTGTTTAGATTTTTTCTTACTCTGTTGAAAATTTCTTGGGCGTTGTTGTCGATGTCTGGTCTATTTAAGATGTTGTTCTGATTGAACAAGACTTCGTTAGGTGTGTAGCCGGTTGATGAATGAACGCTAGAATTATACAGAGAGACTGTTAATTGGATTAAAGCGGTTGTATTTAAATCGGGAAATTTGTGTTTGTTTGTGTTTAGTGTTTCAATTATTGTTGAATGTGTCTTCTCCACTTGTCCGTTGCTTTCCGATGATGAGGCGTACTTCAAGCACGTTCCAATATTGTCCAGGTATTCTCTTAGTTGCACTGACCTGAAAGTAGTTTCATGATCTGTGTTTATTTCTCTGGGATTGCCAAATGTACAGAAGTATTGTGCTAAAGCATTTTAGACATCTATGAGGTTTTTTGTGTCCATTGGTATAAGTTGAGCATGTTTTGAAAAAGCGTCAACAAGCGAGAGAAAGTTACATTTGTCTATTGAGAAGATGTCCAAATGTAGTCTGTCAAATGGTTTCTCCGTGATCGGTCGAGGGGAAATTTTAATATTGTAGGGTTTTCTGTCATATTTATGCATAAACTGTACATGTATTTACTATGGCTTTGATTTGAGCATGCATACTCGGAAAAAATAGCTGCGTTTAAGAAGGTTTTCGTTCTCGTTTATACCTCGATGGGCACGCTCGTGTTCTTTGTTGATTAATAGGTTTTGTCTATTTTCGTTTGCGACGTCTTCTACTCTGTGTTGTGTGATTATAAAATGTCCAGATTTTTCAAAATGTTGTTTATAAGCTTCTTCTATTGTTCCAATTACGTTCTCAGGAGCCATGATAGCTGATTGTTTATTGTTGTGAAATCTTTTTAGAATGTCTATAATTGATTCTTCGTTGAAATCTTTTCTACAAATGGTGGCTCGGTTATAGTTTGGGAAAGGGGATTCTGTGAGTTCTGTTTCAAAGTTAGTGATTTTGAAAATTATTTGATTGTGATAGTAATTGATTGGTCGTTCAGTACAGTGAATATAGTGGTCATCAGAAGTGTTTGCGGAATGTACCGTTTCATTGTCACTGTCATTTGCTTCGGCGGGAGGATTACTTTGTTGGGAGGCAGTTTCAAGGTTATCTGCATTTGATGAGGATGTTTCTGAATTGTTTATGTTAACGCTAACGGTTGTCTATTTTCCGACTGAGGGCATCTGCCACAACGTTGGTCTTTCCTTCTCTGTATTGTACGTCATAGTCAAAGTTTTCTAAATCAAGTCTCCAACGTAATATTTTTGAATTTTTAGTTGAATTTTTGTAATGTAAGGGGTTTGTGGTCGGTAATTAAGGTAAACTTATTTCCATACATATATGCTCGATATTTGTCCACTGCCCACACAATTGCTAGGGCTTCTTTTTCGGTTGTAGAGTAGTTAACTTCTGTTTTGTTAAGTGTTCTGCTGCCAAAGGCAATCGGTCTCTCTACGTTGTTTTGAATTTGCGATAATACTGCACCTAACGCGTAGTTACTGGCGTCAGTTGTTAAAATGAAAGGAAGATTAAAATCCGGATAGGTAAGAATTTGATCTGAAGTTAAAATTTGTTTCAATTTTTCGAAGCCTTTTTTGTAATCTTCGTCCTGTAAATTTATTTGCCCGTCTTTTTTCAAGTACTTCGTAAGAGGTTTGGCTAATTTTGCGTAGTCTTTTATGAAGTGCCTGTAATATCCAGTAAGCCCTAGAAATTGTTTTATTTCTTTTTGGGTAGCTGGAATTTTCCAATCCAAATTTTTTGTTATTTTGGTAGGGTCTGGTTTTATCCCTTGAGGTGTAATGACGTGTCCTAAGAACTCAGTTTCTTTTCTCAAAAACTCGCACTTATCGAGCTGTATTTTGAGGTTAAACTCGGAGAGTCTTTTTAGGACTTTTCCGACATTTTCTAAGTGATTTTTAAGATTGTATCCGATGATAATGATATCATCTAAATACACATAGCATATAACACCAATAAAATCTTGTAAAATATTGTTCATTGCACGCTGGAACGTCGCCGGTGCATTTTTTAAACCAAAGGGCATTCTGGTAAATTCAAAATGGCCTTGGTCCGTTGAAAAAGCTGTTTTTGATTTATGTAGAGGGTCCATCTCAATTTGATGGAAACCTGATTTCAAATTAAGCGTTGTGAAGTATTCAGACTTCCCAAACCTGTCTAAAATCTCCTCTAACTGAGGGATAGGGAATTTGTCGTCTATCGTCTTCTCGTTGAGTTTTCGATAGTCGATTACTACCCTCACTTTTCTTTTACCCGATGCATCGAGTTTTTTGGGAACAACCCATATTGGAGACAAATATGGGCTTGTTGAATGGCTTATAATTCCATTTTGAAGCATTTCATTTATTTGTTCTTCCACATCTTTTTTAAAATGGTGTGGGTATTTATATGATTTAGAATACGTTGGTTTTTCATCTTTTGTCGGAATATGATGTTTTATAGCCGTTGTAGCTGTAAGTTTTTCGTCGGTTTTTAACAATACTCCCTGGTTGCTTAGTATAGTTTCGATTAATTCTTGTTTTTCTAACGGTGACAGATGTTCCATTCTTATTAAGTTGGTTATTGTTTCCTCGTCTAATTTGGATTTTACCTTAATTGGTATCGGGGTGATAGTTTCAAAATTATTGACTTTTAATTTCAGTTTTCTATCTAGGGTTGGAGGATCGTCTTTGTGGGTGAGAATCCTTATAGTTGATTTATGATTTTGGGACCTGTAAAGGCCTGGCTCTATTATTGCTGTCTTATTGAGTTTTTTAAATGTTGGCACTAACCAATCACCGTCTGTTGTTGTGTTAATTTCGATTTGATATGAGTAGAGTTTATTAGCTGGAAAATACTTTTCATATGGAATATCAACATCATTTATAGACAGAACACCTTTTTCAAAGTCAATTTTTGCTTTATTTTCAGCGAGAAATTCTGAACCTAGGAGTTCGTCGAAGAAATTATGAAAATTAAGTTCATAATACGTTTGTGAAGTTGCCTCAGGGCCGATCAAATTTGCTTTTCCCTTCTTGGTTATATCATGTTTTCCCGAAATATTTTTTATCTGTTTATTTTTTTACTGATTTAAGGTTTTTTAGAATACCGGGCCGTATTACGTTTTTATTTGCTCCGGTGTCAATAAGGAGCCTAATTTTGTCGTTGGATTGAGAATTTTTACATGTAATGTATGGAAGATAATTCAAGTTGTTTTTCGTTTGTGCTGTTCCAAGCAAAAATTTATATCGATGTTTTCATGTTCGCTATCTGATTCTGAACTTCCTTCTGAATCATTTATTTCATTATTATTTAGCTGACGTCTGTTTAAGGTTAGTTTACTTTTTACGGATCCTATTTCCATTGATTGTGGATCAGTTTTCAAATCCACTTTTTCTGTTTTCTGGTTTTCATTTGGGTACGACCATGGACCCAAAAGGGAAGGGCGTAGTTGTGCCGAAGAAAGATTTGAAAAAATATGGATCACTAGAAAACCGGCTTCTAGTACTGTCAAAGTGCCGTGTATACTAGATTATTTTCAAAATTGCGTAGGCGTGTTTAAGTGTGCATGATAGTTATGTCAGTATCAGCTGTTGTTTACAAAAACAACTGATTCAGTTAATTAGACTTGTTAACTTCATTTTGATCCAGCTAACATACAGGAGAGTCTAGCAAAGTGTATAAATATTCACCTAAAATCAAGCAACTCAGTGACCAAGTTGTTGAAAACCGGGCGGTGATCGGTAATACTAATTTTTAAGGTATGAGTTATTTTCGTTGTCTCGAGTTTGTTATTTTTGATTTAAAGCTGAATGATTTTCTTCATTTTCAGGTTATTAATCAGAATGTACCGATATTGAAGACGGTTTTTCCTTGTACTTGACACTAGATGTGGGTGCATTTGATCGTTACGAGCGGCTCCGCTTCAGCAAGGCCATATACATCGTGGATAATTCACAAAGTGATCACCTAGCAGGCTACCGATATTAATCATGTCAAGTTCAGGAAAGAAAGAGCAATACCAGTAAGCATTAAACAAATTTTGTTCAGTTCAGCCGCCAAGATTGATGTCCTCCGTGATTTTGAATGGCCTAAAACAACGCCGAATACAGGACTATAAATTCCACAGGGACAACGCTCTACTAACGGACGGTTATTGTGGCATAAAGCTGCAGTACACTTATTGTCGGTTGGAGCTTGGAAAAAAATGCCGATAGCTCGGTGCATGACATCTGCAATCCTGAGCTACTTTCGGAGTCTGAAGACTCAAATCGCATCTGCGAATAAGCTAACTATGATGATGTTGGCGGAAGTACCCGGAAAACAGTAACCGTGCGCTCGTGTCAGTTATCTGTTCGTTTTAAGGTGAGTTGAATGAACGGGTGGCTGCAGCGATTGCGTTAATGTTTGTTCATACATTCTCTAATTTCAGCAACGAGACAAATTGATGCATTGAAAAATTAAACATGAAAAATGATTCGCCGAAGGAAAAAGAAATCCAGAGGGTATGGATGAAGGCGGAATGAAGCTTCTTTGTTTGAAACCATTGTTAGAAATGTATTTAACCTTTTCTTTTTAAATAAATTTAGCAGATAATAGAATTTGAAAGTTAACGACCGAAACACCTAAACTTTGTTGTATTATTGTTGTTGTCTCTCAAAAGCTAACGTGGAAACTGCCGGAAGGCAGCCGATATTTCTTCAAAAGTTTGAGTCGAGTTTGAGTTAAATGGAATTCCACGCATCATGGAACCACCGGAGATCACTGGGCTACCACTAATAGATGTCGAGAGAGCAGCCTGTTTGCCCAGTTTGGTTCGAATGCTGAACACCTACTGCCAGGGAAAACAGTTTCAATGGGGTTTCGCTGGAGTCTGAAAATCTGATTTTGTTAACAAAGAGGGGAAGAAAATTTAAAACATTAAACTCTATAAACTCTTAATACTTTCACGCAAACAAAGTTTACCAAAACAAGGAATAATTTTACCACAACCTGATGGTGATGCAAGTTTTTGTGGGTGATAACGAAATCAGATACGTCGTTTTGAATGAGTTGTCGAGATTTAAGTGGCTGCATATATCAAACGAACACTTTCGGTGTTGCTTCGGTTGGTTGCCCTAAGGATGAACCGAGGAAACAGTACCCAAGTAACCACGAGGCTGTAATAGCATGCATATATAGGGCATATGCATTACGTCTAGTGCATCAATGAATTTGGATTAAAGCTGAAAAGGGCCCCACTAAGATCGAACTAATGCTATATCTTTTGTAATGCCAAAAGACATTGCTAAAGTAGCATTATTGGTAATGCATCACTACATTCTTAAGCTAATCTAACGCTTCATTACTTGACAACTGTTGAACGCAATCACGCATTGCCGATTTTGGGTTGAAGTTTTCCTTGGGTACAGAGAACACGCGCCTTCTGATGACGAGTGAGTTGGGCAATTCGGAGAGGGTTTCAAATCAGATGAAGAATGACCAGTTTGTTTCGATGTAGGTCAGTCGGATGTGTAGCTCCCAGCCCACTTGTACTCAAAGGCGTACAGCGAGGTGAGCAATCTCATGTAAATTCTGTTTAGGATGCTGCACGCAACAAAAAGATTTTTCTACGATCACAAGGCCAATGACAAAATCATAAAAGTAAAAGATTCTATAGTTGACATAAATCATACATCTTATATTACTGCATTTGAAACCCTTACACAAATAATTGCCCCAGACCGATTTTAAGCCTACCCGCAATTCGATCTATCATTTATCCTAACAACAGATGTTTCAGGATACGCATTTCCCAAATTCAAGAAAATATAGCAAGTTATATCGCATGTACACACAGGACACTTTATGATGCAGAAACAAGATGTAACCAATGCAACCCAAACAAAATATAACCTTATGTTGTTATAAGAGATGTAATGTGTCATCGTTGCCCAATGGTCGCCACAACCGGCAAAACACAAAAAAAGGAGCCCTGATCATATCGCACAACGATCTAGGGCTGGCGACAACTCTCTGAAGGGACAACAGAATCCCAATTTCCATGTTCCTTTGTGCAATCCATCCCAAAGAAATGTCACCTCTTTCAACTTCGGGTGAACCGTGAGTAAGCGTCTTACTAAAAGTAGTATTAAATCACTCGTGTTACCAAAATCAATTAATTGACTAGGAACTAGGCGGTTGAGCCTAGTAAGTAAATGAAGTAGTAAAAAAGAAATCCGGAAAACGCAGTGGCAATTTACTTCGACCTTCTCCGCCAGTCTTCGTTGCCTTTAGAGAACGCCATTACGCAAAACCATCTACACTTGAATCTTGTCGATGCAATTCCTTTCTATATTATGCGGTTAATCCATAAACTATCTCTAAGACCAGTAGGTCCCGAACAAATAATTGACTCGCTAATTGCATATTGATTGTTGGTTCATCCATTCATGTCCTTCTATTAACTTTTGTAGTACTCTCAAACCGCGATTTCAGAAAAATTTCTCAATATCTCAAATAAACCTCACTCTAAGCTAATATTGACAAAATTCACCTTTCAGGTTTCGTTTTCAAGTTTTCCCCACCTTCGATTATTTTTCGCCTCTTCCCGAATAACTTAAACGTCTTTATCTATTGTTTTGTTGATCAGCAGACATCAGTACCGCTGACTAATTTATTGTGTATGTAGACAATTTCACTGGTACAAAACAGTCAATGTTACAGTGTTAGAATCGAAGGCAATAGTGACACAAATTTTAACACAAACGAAATGTTGAAAACGGTGCTTTTAGTGGGACAAATTTTCCTTAGGGCGTAAGCCTCTTGGGATCACGTGGGAACATACATAGTTATACGGATGTTGTTGAGTCGTAGGTACAGAATTTTCACACGTTCCATTCCTAGGCCACCACCAGCGTGCTGCGGACAACCGAAAAAGATGGTTTCGATGCAGACGGCAATTTTGTAGATATCTGTGATGATTCTTAGGTATAAAGGCTCCACCAAACTGCAGCGTTTTTTTTTGCCGCCGTGGCAGCGAAATCGCGGCGGAAAATCGCCGCGGCGAGATTACATGGCGGCTTATGGGAGCGCACAAACCGACGCGATGCGTTTTTCAATCGCGTTGGTTTGTGCGCTCCCATAAGCCGCCATGTAATCTCGCCGCGACGATTTTCCGCCGCGATTTCGCTGCCGCGGCGGCAAAAAAAAACGCTGCAGTTTGGTGGAGCCTTAATATCAGCATTTCAGTACCGATTGCGGTCGTGTTTCACACGCTCTACCAGTTACTCGGGATCGCGGATACGTTGTGCACTGGACAGGATCTTTTCCCCTCGCATGAATACGTCGTACGTGTTGGAATACTTTGAATTATTGGGATCCGGCATCGTGTAGAATAGTCGTACTCACAGCCAGGGGAAATTTGTCGAGAATGTTGAAATCGGTGACGCACTTTGCCTTCACCAGACTTGCGAAAAGTTTTTCACTCAGCGTCGAAAGATCCTCTTCGTCGTCATTCATAACGCCGGCTTCCCGCTGCATGCTGACCGCCTGAGCGAATTCCAGCTTCATCGGTGGTTAAGGTGGTTCAGGGAAAGTTCCAATAGGTTTTTACTGAAATGTAACATTATTAGAACTGTTACGAATCGTACACTTGGTGACGGCACTTACCAAACGAACACTCGATGTGGCATTGTTTGCACTCAGGATGAACAGAGGAAACAGTACAGAGAACACGTAACCGGTGATGACGATTGATTTGGGTAATTCAGAGAGGATTGCTAGCGGTAGTCCAGCGCCGATGACAGGCAATGAAGCCAGTTGGTTTCCATGTAGGCTCCAGCCCATGTTGAACCACTTGTACTCGAAGTCATTCAGCGAGCAGACTTATGTGTAAAAGAAAACTATAATGTATTACACTAAACGCACAATTATCTGTGTAAACTAACAATAATATTTTGATTTCTCAAACATAAAGAGTCTAAAATTGCTGACTCACTTTTGACAAATGCACAGTGTTGGAAAAGTCGGCAAAGTTTCAACAACTTTTAAGCAGTGTTGCTGATTTTTCTAGTACTGCTCTCGTAATGATATTCTAGTATATATGGAACTTGATACACTGAAAATTTTGACTAGGTGCGTCATGAATAAATCGTCTGTCCGATGTCCGTTATTAGTCCGTGGTACGACTGCGGTTTTTTGAAATACTTTTCGTGGGGTTTAGAGTCTTTTGATAAAAAGTTCGTCTTCTTTTGAGGTGTTTCCATATTAAAAGCGGTAGTTTCTTTGCATTTGAATTTGCATACGAAGGCGTACGCAGCCTCCATATCTTCAGGCCTAGCTGCCTGTGCATAGCCAAAATATGGCTCTTTGAGACCAGCAAGGAATGCAGCAAGAGCATCCTCTTCAATAAATGAATTTATTGCGTCCCAATGGTCGCGGTATTTTTGTTTTTGTTTTGCGAGACATTTAATGTTTTGAACGGTTTCTTTGCATCTATTATAATATTTGTGGACTGACATGTTGTCCATCATTTTTGTCTGCCTTAATTGGCTTTTATAGAATGTGAGTTCTTGCCGATCACCTAAAGCGTTCGTCAAGATTTCTTTAATTTCCTCAAAGCTCTGAGGGTTGCCCGCCAGACAGATAATGTCTTTTGCCCTGCCTTCGATTTTATTGATTATGGCTGTTGTAAAGATTGAAAATTGGCAATCTGTAACAAGGTCTTTGAAAACCATGAGTGTATTTTCCGCTGTGGCTAACCACGCCGAAAGTTGTTTTCGATTTCCGTCAAAGCGTGGGATAGCTTTGATCGGATCTGGAATTTTAAATAAATTTTCTTTGTTTACTCCTACTGGAGCTTGCTGCAGCGGCGGGGCAATATTGTTGTTCGCGCTCGCGCTGGCTTGTGATAGTGCATTAAGTGCAAGCTGTTGCTGATTTTGCTTTTCTGTTAGCTCGCGTAGCATTTGTGCCAAGCTATTAATGTCTGCGGCTACTTGTTCCATTATGCTGTTTTCCGTTTCGTTCGTGTCAATGGACAATGAAGTCAACAACGGAATGTCTGATTTTAAGGGTACGTGTGCGTATTCTTCTGAACAGTCGGTGAGGCTTTCCTCTTCTGATTCCGAATCCTGTTTAGTAAGTTTCAGTAGAGCCTTTGCTTTCCTAAGGGCGGAATAATTTTTCGCAAATTTAGGCATTCAACTGATTAATTGAAGGTTTATTTCGTGGGCTCTATCTTGTAGTTTTCCCAACGAAAAAGAAAAAAGCTACACCTATCTTGAAGTATGTTGCCTTTCTACCAAAGAAGCCTATCTTGTAGTACTTATTTGGGACGTAAGTATCACTTTATTTTGCACTTCACCGCAAGCACCTATGATATGATTTGTGGGTTCACTAGAACACGAATTAAGCAAAAATGAAATGAAAATTACTTACGATTTTTATGAAGGTTCCGGGCTGACGATGCTGGTTTTCCAAGTGTAGTGTGTAGCGGGGGATCCTCAACTCCTAAAACGACGGTTTTCAACACAACCTTTAGTGTCGTGGATGCTTTCACTTTAAATAAGCACTATGGGTCACAAGTGTTCTTATATTCAATGATTGCGGGATCACTTTTGTGAAGGTTTATTAGTCCATCACTATCCACTGTTTTTCTTCCACTTCACTCAGCCGGTTCCCGTAGGCTGCGCCAATTATAACAGTCGCGACACGAGTAGCATAAAAAAAATATTTATTTCACTAATTAATTAACATTTAACGTACAATTAAAGTCACTGATCTGGTCTGGATTAAAACTGAAAAACTACACACTTAGAAAATTTTACAGTATTCGGTAATTTTTTACCGAACTTTCAACAGCTGAACGTTCGGTAATCGAATTTACCGGGTTTCGGTGATATTTTACAGTATTCCGGTAAAAAAATTACCGGAACTTGTCAAATTTTACCGAAGTTCGTTAAATTGGATTACCGAACTGTTCAGCTGTTGAAAGTTCGGTAAAAAATTACCGAATACTGTAAAATTTTCTAAGTGTGTAATGAATGCTAATTCCTGTGGATTGGGCTATTTTATAACTAAACTTGCTAAGCTTGCAATAATGTTCTCTCGTCCGATGGGGTGTTGCAACGTGTCGCGTCGTATCCGGTGCTCCAGTTGAAGAATGCTGATGCATCGGATATTCCATGTGGTCGGTGATAGTCGTTGTCTGTGACTATGTGGATATAGGATATTGATTATGCTGATTGAACGGTTTACTTGAAGGTGTCCACCGTAATTATATATATATATATATATATATATATATATATATATATATATATATATATATATATATATATATATATATATATATATATATATGTTATATATATATATATGACTATATATATATATATATTTTGAATATCATATATATATAAATATATATATATAAATATATATATATATATATATATATATATATATATATATATATATATATATATATATATATATATATATATATATATATATATATATATATATATATATATATATATATATATATATATATATATAAACAAAAGACAGCAAAGATCGCACTAAATATTGAATAAAAAGGTAATTGACTAATCCACTAACCTTTTAGCGACGACTCGCATCTTGGCAGATGTCTATCGACAAGTGGCTTGTCAAAGTTGGCATTTGTCGTTCCCGGAAAAGGTGAGCAGGAGAGAGAAAAGAGAGAAAGTGGGAGAGAGAGGTATGACAGAAGGAGAGAAGAGATGTGGAGCTAGTTGTCAAGCAAAATGAAAGAAGGTGAATCGAGGAGAAGGTTTTGGATCGCGAAAGTGGTTAGACGTAGAAAAAAAGTACAGGAACAGAAAAAGTAGAGCGAAGACAGAAGGCGTTCCAATGAAAAACCGACTCCAAATGACCTTTTGGAGGCGGTTTTGACAGAACCGGATACCTGGCGAGTCCCGTGCTGGTGGTTGGCAAGTTGACTATAAATCCAAGCCACACGCCACGGGTGAGCTGCAGCCATCGTCTTGGTGGTGAGGTTCGGTGAGGACCAACATCCAATTGGCTACGGCCCCGTCGGGTGAATTACGGTGAAAGAAGTTCGGCTGAACGATTATACGGCAAGCTTTTTAGTGTTGGAAGACATGAACCCGGGAATATGGAGCCGATCACCTGGGCAGTTTTATATATGTCAAGGGGCAAGACAGCTTTCTCGTGAGTAACTTTTTCCGTCAAAATTACTCGGGATTCATCAGATTTGCACACTTTATGATTCTCTTCTCCCCCAAGATATAGAGTGATAGGAATGCCAAAAAAATGTGCGCAAACGAAAAAAATAACATCACTCATATTTGATCGTAAAACTTAAGTTTTCTCAGAATGCATCAGCTTCCACCAACTTGTATAATTTATAACTCGATCTAAAGTATTCTGACAGCACTGGCTTGAATTGGGCGGTGATAACCTGGTAACGGTGGTAACCTTGGCAACCAATAACAGAAGTATGTTTACTTTCTGGGAAAACTTCTTATTATGGTATCGTGAGAAGCACTCATTTCAGGTAAAATAGGTCGCAGTTGGATTGGAAGAGGAATTGGGCCCCGAAGTAGAAGTCCCGGAGTCCAGAAGCGAATGTTCTGTATGATCATTTTAAGATGCATACTTAGCGGGAAGGGAGGAGGTTCAGGTGAATAGTAGATGGGGGCTATCAATAACCTGAGCTCGGGGTATGGGACCGAACCAAGCTGAAAACACAATCTATACAAATGATTATCAACTACATATTAATATGATGACTAGCGGGTAAGGATTACCACAACGTTGTTACGGGAACCATTCGCGACAGAACTTACTTGTTGACGTAGACTACGTCTTACGGCAAGGGTAGGGTGTCAAATGAAAATCTAAAATTTTGCGACCGTCACGAAAAACCGTACGTTTTGTACGCGAATAACTCAAATAATCCACGATAGATTTACATGATTTCTTCTTCAATCGGTCGGAAATTTTACCGCGCTCCAATTCAATTGTCAAACATTTTTCTCAATCAATAGTAAATTATTGAAAATAACGCAAATATAAGGTGATGTCTTATAATGTCATTTTGCAGAGTAAATTTACCAAATTTCCTATCACAGATTTCAAATCGAAGCAAGGAACGTCTTGCATCATCTTCTTCTTCTTTGTGTTAGAGAGGGACTTTAACCAATCATGTCATTCGACTTTCCATGTACGTCTCGCACGCAGTTGAGAACGGCATAAAACGAACACTAAGGAAAATTTTGCCTCAGTCATTTGGCAGCATTGAAGCTGTGCGGAGAGAGCGCAGGGAGCTGGTCGCAGGGAGCTGGTCGCTGGGAGCCGGTCGCTGGGAGCTGGTCGCAGGGAGCTGCTTCAAGGCTCCACCAAACTGCAGCGTATTCGAAGTCGCGGCGAAACAATCGCCACGAAGAGGTAATATGGCGGCATGCACAAAACCGACGCGATTGTGCGCCCTCATAATCCGCCATTTTGCCTCATCGCGACGATCGCTGTTTGGGAGAGCCATGCTACTTACCACCACCAGCTGCTAAGTGTCAACCAGCTGCCTCTGCACCAGCTCCGCTGCCGTTCAAATGAAGGCTCCACCAAACTGCAGCAATTTTTTGCCACCACGGCAGCGAAATCGCGGTGGAAAAATCGCCGCTGTGAGATTACATGGCAGCTTATGGGAGCGCACAATCCGACGCGATGCGTTTTTTAATCGTCGATTGTTTCGCCGCGACTTCGAAAACGCTGCTGTTTGGGGGCGAGCAGCAGTCAGCAGTAGGTGGAAATAATCTGTCCTTTTGAGGACAATAAATTCAAATAAAAGAGTTGATTATTCAAGAATGAACTAATCTTAAATTAAGTTCGGTGCCGTCGGTAAAAATTTCACCCAGCTGGTTGGCGCTATCCATTAATTGATAATCTGTCCTTTTGAGGACAACCAATTGAATCAAAAGAGTTGTTTATAAAAGAATTAAACTTTTATTTCGTTAGGTTTGTGCGCCTAATATGGTGCCAATTCGTTCGCTGCAACTGCAAAAACGCCTGCATGGAGGGCGAGCTGTCGGGAAAATTTTGGCTAGTTGGCGCAACCCGCGATGAATCAATAAATCAATAAATGCTACCAGATACAAATCCATCTTTGCTACTGTCAATTTAATATTCTCAGCTTGAGAGTTTGTTTGATTGGGATTTACGTTTCAAATTGTCGATTGGCAGCCAGTGGTATTAGCAAAACTTGTTTTCCCTTCGTCGCATACATTAAACCACATAAATTCCCTATCACGGACGTTATGTGTTAACGATTCGCGTTGGATAGAGTCCTACCTCTAGGAAGAAAAACGTTTTGAGAAACATAGTGAAAGTGAGAATGCCTAACCGATTTGATCCAGAACGCTTGCGCAGATTCAGGAAGCGCATAAAGAGCGAACATACGGGAAATCCTCCGAAACGACCATACACGGATGCCGAGCGAGCTCGTAGTTATCGGGCGAAATTGAAAGCAGCAAAAGGTAATGCGTTGCCAACAACTAGTTGGGACGCTGGAGAAGGTTCGACTTTACAAATTGCATGTCATCATTGGGCTCCCTGTCTTATTACATTTCAACATATTATTGATTGTATTCTGGTGATGACATGCGCAGCATGCTTTTACTGCATATGAACCTTCACATGATATCGATACAACTAATGCGCTGAATATGTTTTAATGTGTGATTATTTTATCAGGTGTTTATTTTATATTCATAAGAATCATATATTAACCAACCTTTTTTCCCATACTCATTGCAAAGAATAATGATGTTTTATAAAACTCACTCTCTTTCTTCTGCGAGATCTAATATATTTATATATATTTCGATTTCCTGAAAGTTTTAGCCATAATGGATTCACTAATTTACCTGACATTCACATAGAAACATGAATAATAATTTCACAAAAAAAAACATAAACCATATTTAAGGTACGCATTTAACCTTATATTCCCAACTTTGGCCTAATGTATTCGTCACATAGTAAAATGTAGAATATAAAAGTTTTCAATGGAAAAGTAAGAGTGAGCGGTTGTGTATTTTTAGAAGGGCTTATTCATACCAACACCTTTATAACTAAATGAATATAGTGGGAATTTTGATGTTTTGAAATGGAATGGCCGATTGATCACATGAGAAAGTCATTTAGATGTTATCAAGAAGTTTTTTATTCCGTATAGTATACCGAATATAGCCGAATGCCCGGAGCGATGAAATAAACAAACTTTACTAAAATTCGTCCGAATAAGTATCCTTAATGATATCCATATCTATCGAAAGTTTTCGACTCAATAATGTTTGTTGGTGACTTTTCATGGTCCAGTACAGCAAACGCCTTGTTAAGCATGTCTTAGCAATGGTATAACTAGTTGAATATCGTTTCTAGCTAAATTATTGTGTGAGTTATAGTTAAAACTGTAATCGTGCGCTACATAATCGACTGAGTCAAAGGACATGTACTCTATATACTTGTATATACCCTTACAACAACTGCAAGATAATTTTTGTTATTTTCTGTTTGATAAAACTTCCTGAACTTTGAACATTTTATGAGACGCTTACACATCTGAAAATGTTGCAATTGATTATTGTGTTTTCACAACAATCACTAAACCTGTCGGATATTTTCTGATAACGAATTTTATCGTAATATGAATTCTAGAGTATTTCAATGTTTATTATTACCCTTGAAATCCAGAATTGCTAAAATTGCATAAATTGCAAATTTTTGATTCTTTGAAGTTGAATTATGCAAAGGCATACTACAACTCAGATTGTATACAAATGATCCGAATGGTATGGCATTTAAATGGTGAATGTTGAAAAGGAGACAAGGCATCAGTCAAAATATATGTTTGTATGTACGTATTATAGAATTTCCTCCGCAGCCTCTCGTTACTGAAATCCCCCAAACGATATTAAATATTATTGATGGTTCCGGCGATGGTGAGAATTCCGAGATGCAGGCCATTCAGGCACAGTATGACATACGAATAAACATTTAGTAATGTCAAGCGGTTATGATTATAACAATGACTAAAACTATCATTGATTTAATAATTTTATTTTCCCTAAAAGATCCTCAACTATCTTCTAGTCCTTAAATATAGTCTATCGTAAAACATGCAACCGTGACCGTGTCATCATTTAAACCAAAAGGCCCTTTTCAGGGCCACCAAATAATATCTCAAGAGCGTACAATAGAATTTTCTTACATACTGACTTCAAAACGCTGGTCTAAGGTACCATAAGAGCCACACACGTCATATTATGACAAACTGCTTCTATCGGTGAGGGTAAGCGACCGGCGCGAATAATTGAAACCTTTTTAACGCTAATAATAGCCACACAGAATTTCCCTGACATTATAATGCATCACTTGGTTTAACGTAGTCTACGTCAAACGGTCGTGTCTTGTACACAACCCTACTGATTTTTTGATTATGCAATTTCAGTGTCAAAACCAAGCTTCATAAAAGGTAGAAATGTTGAACAGCACAATATGAATCCAGTGAATAAGAGATGCTCATAATTGCTCTATAATAATATAATAATGATCAGCTTCTAGATGAAGAATTTCTCCTCTTGTTGCTTGATTCGATCTAAATAAACTTGGGTCATTTGCATCAATTTTGTGATTGACCTCGATCAAATGCTCCAAGCCTTTTATTCGAAGGACTGATAGACATGATCGGTAATGGGAGCGCATATTTTCCCAAATAAGCTCAAACAATGTTCTGGATGAAAAAGGACGTTGTAAACATTGGTTCAGTTTCTTCGCTTCAGTCACGTACGCGATGAAAGATTCGCCGCGTTTTTGTTTCAGTTTCCGAATCTGGGCTCTGACTTCTCGATCTCTATTAGGATTGCCATCTCTGAACCTAATTTTATCTTCAAATTTCTCTCGACTAATAAATCTATCTTCTCGGACAACTGACATCTCTGCTACCTACAACAAAAGTGTGATTTCTATCGGCTCCAAAAAATTCTTAAAATCTAAGTGAAATTTGATTTGTTTTAATTTACGAGTGATAGGTGCGCGCAGTTTCTCGCGAGCCAAGATTCATATGTTGTATCGAACAACGACATTATGAGTGGATCGAAGATGGATATATATATAGAGAAACGGAAAGAGAGGATCGTCAGTTAGAAAGCAAAACTGTTGACGATATACTTTCCAGCTCTTCGTCCATCCTCGATAAATCTGATAACTACGGTGATGACGATGACTTCGAAGAATGCATCAATGTGACATTATTGTCATCCCTGAGGGATTCCATCCAGAATGTGCCGGAAATCCCAAAAATCATACCCGATCATCATTGATTTGGATGAAACTTGGCACATGAGTTCGGTACGTTGGAAAAAAAAAATTCCACTGGTGTTAAGATAATTTGGGTTCAAGAGTAACTTTTGAGATGGGCGTATGTGTTTTTTTCCAACATTTTACTTGAAAAATCGTAGTTCAAAAACCATTACATTTAGAGAAAAACTTTATGTAAGGGAATTGTAGGGAACTAAAAAGCCTTTCTTAAAAAAATATACACAGAAAAAATTTTTTTTTTTCATCAAGAAAAATCAAAAATAATTACTAAAAATAAAATATCTGGACGCTCTTATAATAAAAAAGTTTTTCAAATAGCGAACTTTGGTGTATATTTCAAATTTTGGTTATTCATTCTTATAAATAAATTTTGATGTTACAATATGGTTTTGGAGATCATAACAAACAATAATGATATTAATGATAAACCACGTAAACGCAACCGTTTTCAAGATATTTCTGATTTTCTTTCAATAAAATTTCAAAACCTAAAAAAATACGCCCTTTTTATAAATTACTCGTGATATTAAAACAACAATAGCTAACGATTGTTTCTCTTGTGTTTTTAGCCTTTTTAAAACACATGTATGTGCCTCTTACTTACTCTTAACAGCTCGTCGATTGAAAAAGCTTCACCTTAAGTTATAAGACAAAAATAATGAATTATGGTTGGATTTATATTTATATATACCATTTATTAGTCTCGGTCATTGATAATATTACATAAATATTATATAAACTATTGATTGCTTTTATATATATTATGAATCCTGCCTTCTTCGTCATTCGAAAACAGTTTTACAAAAACTTCGTTTTCTGAAATTGGAACGAATGAGTGGTACTTTTGTGTACCTGCATCGTTTTAGTCTGTCGGTAAATTTCATTCCATTCTGCTACCCCCTGTTCATACTCTTCATGTGATACATAACAAAACGACATTTTTGTTAAACAATCATCACTTTTTTGGTTCGCCCATTCGAATAACTCTAATGCACTTTTTATAGGGTGTTCATGTTGTACAGCAAGGCTTGCATATCTTGCCATTCGTTTTAATGTACCACCAATTGCATCGCAAGGTCCCTTACCGTGGGATGTTGCGAAAAAATGCCATTCAGCATCAATATTGTATTTCTTTTTAAACTTACAAAGGTTTGCAAAGTTCTTCCTATTTTTATATTGGGATGCTGCCCCGTCAGACATAAACGTAGCTTTCTTTACTTTAATTTTTGTTTGCAAAAAGCTTATTAGTTTTGAAATAAACACCTGCACCGCAATCGTATCATGTTTCAACACTTCTGAGATAACAATGAAACTGATATTTTTAAGTATTCCAGATTCCGTGTAATAAATGACAAAAGGGTGAATAGTGGCTTGCTCATTACTCCAATAACTACTTTGAACAGCATCTTGAAAAACAAATGAATAATTTTCAGAAAAATCACAAATTATTATTACTTCGCCGTCTTTAAGACAACTTTTATAATCTCAAGAAACTAGACTGCTGAGATTTGACAAAATCGTGGGATACTAATTGTTCCAACTTTTCACAAAAATAAGCAATAAATTCATCAATTGGTTTAACAAGTGTCTCTAAACTACATCTATCAGTTGAAATCCATTGCTCAAAAGATATTTCAACTAAACCACGTTTTTCTAATTTTTCTGTTAAACTACTCTCAAAATCTGAAAAGCCTGGACATCGTTCGCATTCACGGAGGTAACATTTTTAGTTCTAGTTGATGAGCTACATAATATTTCTTCAAAACACAATTTATAATCATTCTCGAATGAATATTTTCTAAGACCATGAAGCATCAAGTTAATGTTCTCATGAATGGTGCAAACACAAATGTTATGAGAACCTGTGCTGCCAAGTAATTTGCAATGCTTTGGTCTTAGTGCTGCAAAAAGAGCTAAACCCAACAGCATTTTGATGCATCTCTTGAAATTTAATGAAAGCTTCTCTTAATGAACAAACTAAAAGGCGCTTTTGAATATGAACCCTCTTACCTTCACTCCTCACTGAAACGTATTCGTTCATACCAGGGGTTGCTCGTGTAATCTCATCACTGTCGTAAAATTGCAAAATTTGGTTTTTATTTCCGGGTTCAGACCGTGTCCCAGCTTTTCGTTAGGGGCAGCTAAAACACCTTCGTGCTTTGCAAGGAATTTAGCTTGTGATACGATGTACTTGTTTGTTATTCCAAATTCTGCCATTACTCTTTGATTTGTCCAAGATTGTGGTAAAACCGAAAGTATCCTTACTTGATCGTCCCTCGAAGTTTCTGGATCAGCATACTGGTCCTTTAGCTGCGCGATTATTTCGTCATATTCGGCTGCTTTCACTTTCAATTGTTCCAGGTCATCCTCCTCCGCTTGATCCCCAAATATGTGTGTCCGAATGCCGTTTGAAACATCTTTGAACTTTTTGCGGGCATAATTTACGTTCAGGAACTTTTTAGCCGATATTGGCGAAACGTTGATTCCAGCTACGCCCTTGTTAAATAGCTCAATATTATGGCGCCTTGAATAATCTTGCACACTGCTATCAGATGGCACTGACATTAATGATATTGCCGATGGCATTTCCTCGAGACCATACAAGTCTACTTGCCGTGATGTAGATGGTTGTGGATCCATAATGTTAGTAATTGATGGTTTCTCACTAGGCTCCGAAATTGCAGCATGGGATTGTTCCGTTCTATTTAAATGCAAACGACAATTATCACAAATCATCAAAGAAGTGTCCAAATGTGTTTTGCCCATAAACTTGAGTTTTTTGACATTTTGTTCGGTTAATTTACGAAGGTTTTTTGAGCACCGTTTAGTGGGAAACGGCATACAACACTTCTTCATGTTAAACTCCATTTTCAGTTCACTCAGATAGATTTTACTGATGAATGCGACTATGTATGAGCATATATATTGGCTGTGGTACCTTTGGAAATGCAGGTATAAAACATCATCTGTCCATTTCACACTTGTCGCCCCTGCGACATCTATCTCGCTGTTACTTTCATCGCTTTAGCAAATTCGCTCCCTTCATTCTCTGAGCGGCCCGACCGATACAGCCATAAAACAATTATAAATATATTGATTGCAATATTAAAACAATAGTGCTATTTATCTTGTTCTTTTCAAATGAGTCTTCTTATCATCCTGATATCAAAAGAAAAGAGGACATTAGAGTAATGTGAACGTTATAATATGAAGATCTTGGAAAATTTATCATTTCTGGTGGAAATCTCGATTAACTTAAGAAAAGAGCGAATTTTCTGAGGTTTTTTCATTCTATTGAAATAAAATCCGAAAAATCTCGAAAACGGTTGCGTTCAGGTGATTTATCATTATCATCATTATTGTTTTTAATGATCTCCAAAATCATATTGTATAATTAATTTTCATTTATAATAATGAATAACCAAAATTTGAAATATGCACCAAAGTTCGCTCTTCGGAAAACTTTTTATTATAAGAGCGTTCATCCTAGAGTTTTTTCAAAACGTGTCTTTTTCTCAAATTTCCACAAACAAATTTGAAAAATATTAAAAATATGTTTTTTTATATTTGATTTTTAGTATTTATTTTCGATTTTTCTTTATGAAATTTTTTTTTTTCAGTGTACATTTTTTTTACAAAGTCTTTTTAGTTCTCTACAACTCCCCCATATAAAGTTTTTCTCTAAATGTAATGGTTTTTGAACTACGATTTTTCAAGTAAAATGTTGGAAAAAAAACATACACCCATCTCAAAAGTTACTCTTGAATCCAAATAATCTTAATACCAGTGGATTTTTTTTTTCAACATACCGAAGACGTGTACCAAGTTTCATCAAAATCGAAGATAGTTGAGTTTGGTGACCGACCGATTTGGCGTGGAATCAGTCCCCTACCACCAACAATAGTTCCCCAAAACCAAATGGGCAGCTTAATTCATCATCTTCTTATCGATCCAAGGAAACACTGGGGAAAAAATTAAGTGGAGCTGGTCTAAAAAGCTTCAAAAAGTTTTTGAAAAGTGGGCATAGCCGCGATGAAGCTTTCAGCTTGGCACAAATACCACTGAAGCAAACAAATCCATCCAAGCGTCCAAGAAGTGCAGAACTAAACGAATCAAATACAAGCGGCAATCCAAAACCCGCCAAAATTCCCCGCAATAATCAAGGTGCTTACAAACCACCGGTTAGCTCAGTACAACATCGCATCAATACGATTCGATCGGGACAATCATGATCATGAACCGAGGGTAAGATCAACCCGTCCTACACATATGTTGCCTATTATGTGAAGTTGGGTGTTCTTCCAAAAGGATACCCTAACATAGAGCTAACAACGACTCAATTGGTTGCTACGCAAAAGGCAATCCTGACAAGGGTTACAGGACAACAAAAAGAACCACTGAAACCAAAATTTGGTGATTGTGTGTTCAAGTCGGGTAATTTAGTGATAATCTGCAAAAACCAGGAAACTGCAAACTGGCTAAAAAGCGTCATCTCTATGATAATCCCCTGGTCAGAAGCAGAACTTATAGCGGTTGATGAGAAAGAAATCCCGCAATCAGAAATAATTATTGGGTTTTTTCCTTGGAGTGTGGAGGACAGCAATAGAGAGATTCTAACACTCCTAGAAAGCGAAAACGATGAGTTAAATGTTGATGCATGGAGAATACTACAGCGGAGCATTACAAACTAAAGACATATTGAACTAGTTTTCACCGTCGATGAAATGTCGTTAAACGCCATCAAAAAGAGTAAATATACTCTGGATTTTAAATTTGGAAGTGCCAATCTTCGGAAGAAATTCCAAGAGAAAAATCAACTCACTGAAAGACCAGCAAGTACCGATAACTGTGGCTCCCATACAACCCACACAGGCGCTGGTGATGACAAGATGATCGTAGATCAGATTGAACAAATCCCAGGATCAAGTGGAGTTGGGAGCACAAAATCAAACCGTAAAACTACTGGCCACAGTACAACTACAGTCGGCGGTAAAAGAAGTGATGGAACGCCGACAGAAAATATGGATAAATGTGGCTCTTAAACAACACAAATAGGCACTGGTGGTAACAAGATAATCGTAGATCACATTGAAGAAACCCCCCTATTTAGACTAGGACTTCGATTAGACGATGAGTACTTTTGGTGTCTCCGACTGTGTTTTCTTCTAGAGCTTCGGTATCTATCTCTTTCATAACCACTACATGAACACGAGCTATAACTATCTAACGGAATATCTCTTTTAAACTTATTTCTGTTCGTTACCGACATGCCACTATCTGACTTTGAACTGGAACTAGAGTTTCTTCTTTCAATTCTATGTTTTATGTTTCCTCTATTCCTACTACGGTGACTTATGTCATCGTCTCATTTCGAGCTGCGATGTCTTCCGTTTATCGTACTGCTTTTGTGTTTTTCTTCACCTCTCCTGTGTTCGCTACTATATCTATGCCATTCTTCATCTTTTATGTTGCTACATCTTTTCTCTTCTCTGTATGTTTTAGAATTATATTGCCTCTCCACTGTTCTCCTACTGTCCTTGCTATCACGTCTATGGTGGAACTCTTCCAAATCATCTTCTGGATAACGTATCTCAGTTTTTGAGCTATCTACCTTTCTATCGACCTTCGCCCTAAAAATTGCACCCTTTGAAAACTTTTGTAATGCTTTCTTGTTTCTCTCTCCCTTACTTCCTTCTGAGACCAATTCCGATAGATCACTTTTGTTACTCTCAATCTGTTTCTTCTCTTCCTCTTCTTCAGTTCAATCGTTTCTCTCTCCTATGTTTTTCTCTTCCGGAGGCCCTTCTACCCTATCCCGAGTTTCAATATCTTTATTTTATTTATTTATTTAAACACAACACCTTCGACAAGGACATCGCACATACTAGTCACAAAAATGTTTTAATTCTATTCTTATAAACTTATTTACTAATGTTAAAATCAAAAGAGTCACACACTTGATTAAAAAACCTACAACATGAATCTAACGGTTTATTTCGTCCATAAAGAGTACGGTGGCTAGAAATTCACAACAGTTGACGATTCCGGAGCTGACGAACTGGTGCATGTAACCTAACATTCTTAAGAATGCTGCTACAATCGATGTTGCGCATGACCACGTCGAAGACAAACAGCCGTTGAAGCATCACTCGACGACTCGATAACGGTTGAATATTTAGCAACGCACATCGATCCTCATATGGCGGCAGATTGATAGGATCGTTCCAGGGAAGGCGGCGTAGAGCGTATCTAATGAACCGCTTCTGGACTTTTTCGATGCGTGCAATATACGGAGCCCAGATTTGGATGACAACGAGCGAAAGTTGTCACTCTGCACTTAGCCGTATTCATCTGCATTCCGTTTAAATCACACCATCTAGACACATGTTCTAAATCGGCTTGTAAAGCACAGCAATCGATATATAAACAAGCGATTTAATTACACGGAACATCTTCAAGTCATCCGCATAGAGCAATTTACCGGAGTTGAGACCATCGCACAGATCGTTGATGAAGAGGATGAATATAAGAGGGCCAAGGTGGGTACCCTGTGGTACACCGGAGGGAATATCTAATAAGTCCGATCTAGCATCGTGCACCTTGACAAAAGCTTTACGTGAAGACAAATACGACTGAAGCCACTAAATAATCCAAATGGGCAATCCAAGGCGGTTCAGTTTTTCAATGGCCAGTTGATGAGGTACCTTGTCGAACGCTTTTGAAAAGTCAATGTAAATGACGTCGACCTGGCACCGCTTCTCCAGCTCGTTGATCACAGTACCGGTGTAAGCCATGTTCGCGTTCAGGAGATCATATACTTGATGGAGGCCAGCTGACAACAAAGACTCGACCAAGGCAAGTTCCTGTTCAGTTGACGCGTTAATTGGCAAGTATCCCAGAAACTGTTCATCAAACTGCCAGATTAAATTCGGTGGATTGTAGTCTCCAAAGCAGATGATAACATCACGGGAATCGGCAAGACGTTGAATTTGGTTAACTGATTCCACGTGCCTCGTGTAATTCTCCGGGTTACTGTTTGGCCGAATGTAAATGCAGCAGACATAAAGAGAAAACTGTGGCAGAACAATCCCAACGGCAGTTTGCTCCAGGCTATCACTATCCACCAGATTCACAGCTTTGCAGTTAAGCTCCTATTTAACTGCAATTAGCACACCACCACCTCTTCGCAGACTGCTGGTGGAAGCATTGCGGTCGCATCGATGAATTACATATTTACACGCCAACTCAGCGGAAGCAATTTCGATGTGAAGCCATGTTTCCATTAGAAACGACAATAGCAAAATCGCTGGCCATCAGAGAAAGTAGCAAAGTGTTGGTTTTCGTTCTTAATCCACGGACGTTCTGATAGTAGATCGTTATTGGCGAGTAGGTTGAAATACGGCGTGAGGATAAAGGCACTGGTATCGGATGCGGCTCATTTTTATTCGACGTAGGATAACGCAGGTGGGATTCGGATATTTCTGCTCGCATCGTTATTGCTGATTCAGAGTTAGTGATGCCGTTGTGGGAAGACGTAGCTCCGGGATTATCGATGGCTGTGGACGGTTCGATGATGCCGTTCCCGGATCGATGCCCCGAGGAGGCTTCCAAAAATGTTGAGCATTCGATCCATTTTCAACAAATTCTCGAAACTCAATTTGCGAGGGCCACGTAGAAGGATCCATTGCTCGAGCTTTTAAGCCTTGCTCGACTCCTACCTAGTAAGATACGAAGGTGAGCGTAGACAATGATCGACCTTTCGGTACAAGTGCTTTAGTGATCACATCATCCGTCCGCAAGCATTCCTTCACGAGACGTTGAACGTCTGCATCACTAACGTCCGAGTATATTATGGTCAGATATGTAACCTATCCATTGGTTACTTTTTGTATTTTTGTATATTCTGTAAATATTGTTAAATTTTGCGTTTGATTTTGAATTTTGTAAATATATTAATATCAGTAAATTTTGTAAATATATATTTGAATGTTTTCTCATTTGATAATCATTCAGCTAATAATAATAAAAATGGAATCATAAGAATTGAATAGTAGAATTAATAAAAATGAATTAACTTATTGAAATTAAATGAAATCCATGATCGAATAGCATAACCCTTTCCCCATCCTTGACATCCCTATTTCCCATTTGCCATACCAATAGTTACGCTCAAGGCAGTGCGTTACCACAGTCGACCTTCACGGACAATGAGAGACCTCCCATGCAGTTATTCAAAACAGCTGATATAAGGAGCTGTCATCGCCGAGGTCGGGAGATAGTAAGGTAAAAATTATCAGAACAGTTAAAATTCTTTGGTGCGCGATTTTGTTGAAACAATCGCTTTTCTTTAACTTTTCGTGTAGGAAAAATTGTTCAGTGCTATACGTTTGTGTCGCCCGCTGCATTTTGGAGCCTTGGACATCAAGCGGGCAGAGGTCCGGGTGTCATCCATTCCGAATCGGCAATACAGGTGCATTTGCGCCGAATCGAAGCCGGCAGATACGAAGCTCCGAAGAAGTTTGCAGACCGTGGGACAATCAACCCATCGAGTAAACGGCAGCAGTTCCGGTAAATTTCCCTTCCCTATGCTTCCTTCTTCCCCTTAATAATATCCTGAATAAAATTTAAAAAAAATATGCAAATCAAATTCTTAATTAATGCTCTTTTATTTGTTGATAGCTAATTCCTTTTCTCTTATAATTTCTTCTTTCTTTGATTGCTCCACCTTGGATGAATCGTGAAAGGGAAGTTTACCCGCCCAATTCCACTCGGAGCCAATTATCGACCCTGAATACCAGGTTAAGCCAGAAGGGACAAAAAAGGAAGGTCCCTAGTGAACAGGCCGATCTGGCAAGTGATTTAACAGATACACCTAAAATCTGTCGTCATTACTCGCTGACGGTACTGAAACCGCAATGTTGGCGGAATGAACAGTACCTCGAAAAATTTTGGACGGTTGTTCTTGCGTGGGTATTGCGTCTTCATCGCGGACTCTTTTCGGAGTAGATCGGTTTCCGAAATGAAAACGGTGAGGTACCGATGATAAAACTACCGGTGATAGCTTGTTAAATACTCCCTGTATATCTTGTCTGAGCTCCACTATTAAACTTTGCTTGATGTCCGTTTTCAGATCCTCAACGAGCTTCTGGTACACGTCATTGACCTCCTTCACTGCCGCATTTATTGAAACCAATGCGTTTTTAAAACGGGCATTTCCCATAATATCACGACACCCTTTGCACATCCAAAACAGTGCTGGTTTGTGTGCGTTCTGCCGCCATTGAGGAAATCAGCCAAAGCCCGGATCCACCGAGATGAAAGCGCACGTCTTACCTCTTCCAAGTTATTGACACGAAAGGGGGCCGAATTGTGCTGTACAACTACTTCGTTACCAGTAGTGTTGTCGCCGTTGTGATGTCGACTGTCGTATGTCGAGTTGCTTATAGTTATATAAATAAGACATGCTCATATAGCATCATCGTGCATTAAGGTCATGCCACACATCACCCCTCTTCAACAAAAATATTGTGGTATCCCGAAAAATGCATAGTACTCACAAATGGTAAGCATCACTGAGCTTACTTTTTTGTGATTTTATTTCTTCAGGAAACAAAATGTCATTGTATACATTGAGCAATAAAGACACATTATTCTGTTAATTTAGCAAGTTCTACTCTAAAAAACAAGTAAAATAAAAATAAAATAAAATAAAAAAATCATACCAACCGCGTTTTTCCCAGTTGACCCCAGCTTCGTATATGTTCAAGGTTAACTCGATTAGTATGACCTCCATAGGAGAATGTATAACTCACAATCATAAATAGATTACATTTTTAAATCACGTTTAGTGCAAGCTTGGTAAAAGAGGTTTGTGTTTATGCTATTATTGCTATTATCTTTTTCTGAGTGTATTCAGCTTTATTACCTTACCGAGTTTGTTTTCTTTTACTGTACTACTCCGACAAGTTCAGTTCGCGTTGCATGACATTTGACTTCTCATTTCAATCAGCTGAGCTCTATTGAGGAATCCAGGTAACGCAAAAGTGCGGTCAAACGTCATAGATAGCGCTCGTTAAACATGGGGTGTCGAGCTGTCTAAGATAAGTAATTGGTGACAAAAAGATACGAAAACCAACGACAATGACGATACTGACCAATTTCATACAGTATGAAAAATATCCAGAAAGTTATTAACAATTTCAGTTTTAGATACTACGATGTTTAACCTCACTTTAGCTTCACTTGGATTCTTTAATAGTTACAACCTAGGGATAATTTCGTTCAAAAGTTACAACCTAGGTTCATAAACAAATTCGATACTAGACAGGTTCCGAAGATTATGTGATAAATGTGATGCGTTTAACGGTGATCAGTTTATTCATGTAATGAAGTATTGTATATTCAGCTTAAATGTTTAACTAATAATGTTTATTTTCAGTATTTTACTCATCTCTCGAATCAACCGATCGCACGTAATCCTGTAAATATTGGGGCACTTTCTTATCTCGAGTGCTCCGTACGATTCGAGGTTTTGGATCAGCATCATTCACCGATGTACGTTGTTTTACCCGATCGTCTGCAATTTGGTAATCACGATTCTCTGGCTTTCTCCAGTCTTGTACCAGCTTCGTTTGGGTCACATGACGCTTCATTATATGACCGTCTTCATCACTCATAGTGAGGCTGCCGTTCCTTTCATCAATTACTGGGTATTGCAATGGAGAAAAGCGCGACTCGCCTTTCACGCGGTTTGTACGCTCTACTATGACCTTATCCCCGGGCTTCACTCGGCAATGACGGGCGCCCCTTCATTTATCTTCTTGCACTTTACCCAATATTTTCATTTCTCGGTCCCGGTCATTGAGAAGCTTATCATCGATGGACACCTTTCTAAAATCCAGCAACGGGAGTCCTCTCTTGATCTTGCGGCCCGACAATACTTCCTCTGGAGGAAATTTCGTCACGCTATGCGTAGCTGCATTGTGCGCATGAACCGCGGTACGTAGCTCATCAATGTAATTAGTTTTATTAGTAGAAGCACTTACCATCGCCTTGTTGATCAGCTTCATGTATCCTTCAACAAGACCGTTCTGTTGGGGGAAAAGTGGCGTAGAAAATACTGGAGTGATGTCGCGTTCTGTACAATAGGACTTGTAGTCCTCGCTGTTGAATGGTGGACCGTTGTCGGTTTTGATAAATTTCGGTAGGCCCTTCCGGTCAAAAATTTGCTCTAACACCTTGCGCGTGTGTTCAAAACACGTTGACTTCACAGGGTGTGCGATTAGGTATCTTGATCTATATTCAACGATTACCAAAATCGTTCAACGATTACCACAGCCCAAACTGCCGCCAGTGCTTCCCGTTGGTTTTGCGCATAATTTCTTTCAGTTGGCGTAAGAGATTTTGATGCGAAGCTGATTATTCTCGACGATCCGTGTTCATCCTCTTGTGTTAGCACCGCTCCTAAGGCGATGGGGGATGCATCTGTATAAAGTAACGTTCTGTCGCCTTCTGAGAAGAATCCGAGCGTCGTGCAGCATTGTACGATTTGATCCCTTACGCGTTGAAAAGCCTTACTTTGCTCACTGCCCCAGCACCAGGTCTTTGAAGTGACGACCGCCCATAGTGGGCTAGTAATTTCGGCGAAGTTTTTTACATGCGGACTAATGAAAGAAGCCAGCCCAAGGAAACTTCGGAGCTCCGAGACAGTCTTACGCTCTCTGAAGTTCTGGATGCTTTTAATTTTCTCTCTGTCGACGTGAAAGCCGTCCCGATCAACATGGTGTACTAGGAACTTAATTTTTGTCCTTTCAAACTCGCATTTGCTGGTATTTAGAGTTAGATTATTAATCTTGAATATTTCTAGGACTCGCTTCACTGTTTCCTGCAGCTCTTCCAGAGTTTCCGCAAAGATAAGAACATCGTCAATGTATACAATGGTCTTCTTCTCGCCCGCCAGTATGCGACTCATTTCGCGCTGAAAAATTTCAGGGGCGCAATTCACCCCAAACATCAATCTTGTGAAGCGATACATACCGTTTTCGGTAAGAAACGTGGTTAGGTCCCGGGATTCATTGGTTAGTTCCAGGTGGTAAAAAGCATTGCTTAGATCAAGTTTTGCAAAATATTTTGCACCGTGGAGTTTTACCTTCATCTCATCTAAAAGGGAGAGGCGGAAGTATTCTCGATTAGTTGCCTTATTGGGGGCCCTCATGTTGACTACTAGACGGAAGTCATCTTTCCCCTTTGCAACAGCCGACATTCCGCTTATCCAATTTGGAGCCCACGTTACTTTCTCGATTATTCCCCGATCCTGCATTTCTTCCAGTCTTCGTCTAGCTGACTCGCGAAATGCGGCTGGCACGTTATAGTAGGCGTTTTTTACAGGCGATATTGTTCTGTCTACGCTGAAATTCACCTTTACGCCGGGCATTTTAGGAAATTCTTTCGGTTATGACGTAGTGTCTAGGTAACTAATAGTTTTTCCCACTTGCAATAGACCCATATTGTTAGCCGTAGACCGACCGAGGAGTGATCTTCGGCCTTTTGGGATGACGTAGAACAATGCAGTTATTCCTGGCATTTTGGAACCCACTACGCTGATGTGTGTTTTGAATACTCGTTCGGTTATCATAGGGTACTCTGAACCATATCCATGCAGGCCCTTTGTACCAATGTTTTTGATAAAATTGAGTTTAATTAATCCTGATATGAGGTCTCTTTCTAGTCGGATCCAATCTTTTCCACCGATCACGTTCACGTCTGCTCCAGAATCAATTAAGAAGATAATGTTCGTTGAAGTTCCTAGGGAGCAAGTGACTAGTACGTCTTCAAGAGATAGGGCGTTGACGAACTACAATGAAGGATGTATATAAAAGGACTAAAGTTTCAATACAACGAAAGTATGTATATTTCAAAAATGTAAATCTGAACGTTTTATACCTGTTCACTCTGTTTGGAAAATTCCTCTGGAGAGCTTTCGCGTTTTACTCGGATCTGTTGCACCTGATATTTACGACACGCCGCTGCATAGTGTCCGAAGACTCCACAATTATTACATCGTTTCTGGAGAGCTGGACACGGGTAGTTCTTATGAGGATAACGATTACACCTTGGGCATCGAGTGCGACGCCCTCGATCCTGTAATCCTTGCCGCTGGTATGCTTGCTGGTGTTGCTCTTCTCGGTGTGCTTGCTGATATTCGTGTTGTCGGATCGGTGCAGACCTCCTTTCTTTGTAATCTTGTCTTGAAAGTTGCCGACGTGGTGCTGACCTTTCTTCATAATCATGACCTGAACGTTTTCTTTCGTACTGTAGACTACGGTTTGGGCTTGGACGATTGATGGCATACACTTCCGGATGGTCTGGGACTGTTCTTTCGGATTCGAATGCTTCGTCGCGTGTTGCGGCCTGTACCACAAACATAGTATCGTAGCCGTACGTTCTAGCTGCTTTCGCCAACTCCTTGTTGCGTAAACCCTTGAGGAATTGGGATCGCACGAATCGGTCCTGATCGGCTGGGCTATATTCACACAATCGAACTTTTCCCATCAGCCGTGCATGATAGGATATTGCGGTTTCGTTTTTCTCTTGTCTCATATTCGAGAATGCCTCGTGCTCAGCCGCTGAGTCGGTCATTGACTGAAGATAGGATTTGACGTTGTTTACAAAAGTATGGTAGCAGCTCGCATCCGTCAGACTAGGTCTTAGTTTTGCCGCCCTCATAATGCCTTGTGGCTCTTCTCCTACGGATAGGAACAGAAGTTGACATCTTCGTACTGGATCATTTGCATTGTTGAGGGTGGCCGCTATCTCGAAATTTTCGATATAGCGGTTCCACTCCTCCCACATTTTGCTAGCGGAGATTCCGCTAGGAAATGATTTTATATTGTCCCAACGAATGTTGGCTGGTACTGTGGAGGGCAAGGAAGTTACGGCAAGCGATGCACCCCATGTATTGTCATTGTCCCTGGTGGAGGCCATAGTTTGGAAGGCGTTCATCGCTCTCGATAGGCCGACCAACATGTTTTCAACCTTTTGTAGACGATCACTCGTACTGGGCTCAGCGCTGGGTTCATCCGAATTTCCAACATCTCCTGGAGTGTCGTGGTCGTTCTTATCACCTTTCTGCTGCACGTTCGTTGATTCACTGTCCCGCTCGACCTCGGATTCAGATTCTTCATACCGTTCACTGGGGCAATAGGCGTTTTCGATATTTTGCACAGTAGAACAGGCTTTGTAGATGTCTCCGTCGCTTTCTTCCGGATCGTAGTCGACTGCAGCACGTACGTATTTGCCATCGCTTGTCATTTTGGGAAATTTCGATTCAGTCTGCAATGTATAACGCTGTAATAAAGGCATCATCTTTGTTATGATCAAAATGTTGTCATCAAACGCATATACTATTGGAAAGTACAAAGTAGGAGTATGATAAAATCGATTCGATAAAGAAAAAGAAAAAAAAAATCTGACACCGTAAGGCCAAAACAGTTATTAAGAAGCTTATCGGTAGAATTTCACGATTCTGTAGCATAACCTGGGAGACTATGGGACCCGTTTCGCTCAAACACTGCGGACGTCCCGTTCCGCTGTAACTCTGCGGACGTCCCGTTCCGCTCAAACACTGCGGACGTCCCGTTCCGTTCAAACACTGCGGACTTTCTGCTGAAACTCTGCGGACGTCCCGTTCCGCTCAAACACTGCGGACGTCCCGGTCCGTTCAAACACTGCGGACGTTCCGTTCCGCTAAAACACTTATTTCCGTCACAACTCCTCGAAGTTTCTGCTTTAGTAAAATTATGCAGTTTTCCGTGCCTTATTAAACTAATTTAATGGAGCAACTTGCATTACCGCTCGAGGACACTAGATTGAACAAATAAACTTAAAATTACTCGCTTCGATTACAAACTTTGTACTATCCGATTCAAATATTCAGCATATATTAATAAATAGAGTCGAGTATACAGGTGATGACAAAGAAGATGAAGATCCGTGACCATGACTGATTTCCCCGCGGTGATCTTTTGAAGATCTTTTGTCTATACACGTTAGTATTTTAATTATGTTGCTATCCGCTGTAAATGCTGACAGTACGATGATCTAGCGCTTGGGCTAGAAGCTCAGGTAATGAAATTATAAAGAAAATCCAGGCAGGATCGCCAAATGTGCGTTCTGCCGCCATTGAGGAAATCAGCCAAAGCCCGGATCCACCGAGATGAAAGCGCACGTCTTACCTCTTCCAAGTTATTGACACGAAAGGGGGCCGAATTGTGCTGTACAACTACTTCGTTACCAGTAGTGTTGTCGCCGTTGTGATGTCGACTGTCGTATGTCGAGTTGCTTATAGTTATATGAATAAGACATGCTCATATAGCATCATCGTGCATTAAGGTCATACCACACAGTTTGTCTCTGACGTTCTTGTAAAGTGCTTCTGTAATCTTGGCGCAGCTGAAATGGAAATTTGAAAAACCACCACTAACAACTTCCACATTGTACTTGGTTGATGCGCAACTATCGCAAACTTCCATATTACAAATCACCGTGGAAATGCTCTAAGCGTCACTCAGGCGTTACTCCGAGGTGCGAAAATGTTATAGTGGCAAAACTGGCAACACTGGCAGAGATGATAGAGAGCTATGATCGCTTAACTCCTAGGACAGGATCTGCCAGCTCAGAGAGAGATGACCTCTAATAAATTTATGATTGCTATGATACGGGGGTCGCTCCAGTGTTGCCAGATATGTTTACACAGTAATCCCATTGAAAATAATGTAATTAAAAATATAATCAAAATTCATCGATGTTCTTTTAATAGTTGGTAATATTCAATAAAGTAAACGTTTAACAATTGTAAATATATTAAATGGAGAGGTTCGTGAATTTGAGGCTCTACGAATACAAAACTGCCTTACAGGGAAGAAAAGGATGATATTAAAAGTTCAAATAAATAATACGCGTTACTTTTAAATCTTCGTAAGCATTTTTCTGATCTTTATTTTTCCAGAAAGTATCATTTTTAGGAGGAGCGATCCAAAACTCCAAACGAAAAAAGTAAAAAGCAGTGACTAGCAACACCGCCAAACCAACAACAAACTGACTGCTTGTAACGTAACTCAACGGAGGTGGTAGAGGCGGTTGTCACAGCGACCAATAAAAAACTGTATTTTTTGACAGCTAAATGGTCTTGTTTTTGCACTAACAGCTGGCAGGTCCTGTCCTAGCTTAACTCACACTACTTTAAGTAGGTGGCAAAGGTTTCAAAGCAGATACGATTGTTTACCTTTTAGATAAGGGGCCGTTCATAAACCACGTAGACAATTAAGGGGGGGGGGGAAGGGTTTTAAAAAAATCTACGTTTGTCTACGATGGGGGAGGGGGGGGTATACCAAAAGTCTACGTAGACCTTTTTTTCTCTACAAAACGGATATTCATACCCTCCACGCAGAGAAAAATACCGTCATAACAAACATATTCCAAGTAAATTCAAACATAAAATTAGTATATTTTGGCCGCAAACATAAATTTGCTTTCTTTCTAACATATTCTTTGTTTAAAACCAACCCTAGTAGCACACTTGTTGCCATTCGGTTGAGATATCATATATATGACTTGTTAAGTCATAATCAAGTCACTACAACTAATAAAGGTCGGAGTGTGCTACATCGATGTCACTTCCCATGTTTGAAATTAAAATCATATTATGTTTATTTGCAACATATTAATGATACGAATAAACGTACAAATTTTGGATTTTACTGGTAGCGTTCTTAATTTAATTTATTTATTCTAGGAGTCTTGGTTATGTTAGTCCTCCATGTTCCAGTTTCAAGAAGTTTGCTCAAAGATGCACTGCACACAGTTTCGAGCCCTGAACTTTGTAAAAATTTAAGCAATACATCAAATCAGTTTAATATGGCAGCTAATTAAATAATTGAGCATAGCATCCCTTTCACACTACAACCTTACTTTGATATAGACTATCTTCATATTAGCATCTATACATCTAAAGACTGTCTACGTTATGTTTCGGACACCAAAATAATAGTAGCAAAACAAAATTTAAACATTATTCAAAAATACCGATTGTTTATTTCACAACAATAGATTCATATCTACACTAGAAAAAGTTGATTAAGATGTTAATCCTTCTTTCTTTTAAATTCTCGAAATTCTTGTGGTACACCCGCGATCAGGTGCCGTACAGTATCCTCGGAAACCCCCGCCATGACGATTCTTCATCTTCTCTTGAAATCGTCGGTGCCATTTGCTTTTTTCTTAGTTTCGAAAAGTTTCTGCTTGACTAGAGCCCAGTACTTCTCTATTGGGCGAAGTTCTGGACAGTTTGGTGGATTGGCTGTTTTTGGCACGTATTTGACCTCTTGTACCTTATTCCATTCCCGGACGGATTTCGCATAGTGACAAAAAAGACTGGAGAGCCGTGGTTTCTGATAAACAATAGCAACCGCTTTTGCAGACATTATCTCTCGTACACATCCTTATTGATAGTGTCGGTAGAGGCAAAACTTTTAGATTTTCAACCACAACTACATATGGCCTGCCAAATCAAATACTTCTTCGAGAATTTGGACACCTTCTTTATCCGAAAATACTTTGTAACGGCGTTCCTTTGCATTGCGGTATAAAACGCCAGACCCTGAAGCTATTTAAAGTCTTCGAGTACGTATGTTCCGTCGCCCAGTTTGATACAAGATAATGTTTGCAAAAAATTGGTGTCAAGCACCTTAGCATGACTTTTTGCAGTGAAATTTTGCATGTCATCACAGTTGGGCACCTTTATCACTTTGTACGCCTCAGTCCTTGCCACTGCTTCACTTTTTTTACGTATGATTTTGACTTCCCCGCCACATTTCGCACAGAAAGATTGGGATTTTTCTCAATAATGGTTATCACCTTCTTGTCCATTTATCGGGACAAGCTTCCGATCCATAGTCAAGTGCTGGCCAAATGATTTGCAAACACATAACACGGTACTTTTGGGAATTTTATTTTCTTGGCAGGATCGCATACCGAAAAATTCGTATTTCGCCGCCGTTTGTAAAAAATGCGTGTCCACTTGATTCGACGCCATTTTACTGAATGTGACAAGAATTTAAACATGTTGTACCACGAAATAAAGTGGAGAGTTTTAAGCTGTCACTTGAGCGAAACATTTTAGCGATCCGTGAAATAATTCAAAATCTATACAGAAATAAGAGTGTCTGAAATAAACGTTGACAGGCTTTTGTTTTCACCAAAAATAATTTGCGTGGCATTTGATATCAAGATCGTTATGTAGGTTGCAATGTGAACGTGGTTTAATGCTACACGCTAAAATTACTGTCTCTAATTATGTTATGTTTGTTTATGTGTTGGCTGTGTTTCTCTATTCGTTTTTTACAACATCGACAGATCGAATGCATGGAACCAACTCAATAGTAAGTTTATGATGTCAACCACCCAAGCAACACATCTCTGTCATAATTGGTTGCAGAAACTTGATTGTGACTTAATTGAGTCACATTGCAGTTACTTTGACTTATTTGCAACAAGTGTGCCACTAGGGCATTGAGTGTTTTATTTATACGTGAATGAGATGATATTTGTTAGTTCCCTTGCTCCCATTTGACAAACACTTAGTAAAGGGTTTTAGCGCATGTGGGACAATTGTAAAATACATTAAGAGGTCTGGGAAGCTGTCAACTTGCTTTGGAAAACTTCCAAAAAAGATAAACTGAACTTGATATCTAAAGTGAAAACAAAAATAGCCGCATATGCTTTTATTGTAGACTGCATTTTGCGAAAAAAGTGAAAAGCATCCACAAGGCAGATATTTCGTCGAAGAAAATAAGGCCACTTAAGATTCTGTAGCAACGCCAGGAAGGAATTCTTTGTGAGGTCGACGAGAACGGAGCTACGGAAGCTCTATGAATAGAATCACGTTTTGTTGAAATCACTGGACTTGACATCCCAGAAACAATTCCACCAGAACTCTAGTAGCACACCACGATCATACTTAGTTGCAGCAACTTGATTATGACTAACAAAAGCACATTTATGTTTTCTTAACTTAATGACAACATGTGTGCTATTTACTAGGGAACTTCCGCTGATGAACTTTAATTATTGGTTCAAGCAGTCATTGTGTGGGCATCTCTAGAATTTGCATAATTGATTGTTGCTATTTTTTATTTATGGAGTATTTTTATGAAACAAAATTAAAATTAATAATTGAATAACCTGATTGTTGGAGTTTTATTTCATAAACCGTTCCTCAAACCGCCACAGCCGCCACATATTGTAGAACATTTTCCATAAATTAAAAAAAAATGAATTTGATAAGTCTACGTAGACTTTAAGGGGGGGGGGGTGTCGGAAAAAGTCTACGAAAGTCTACGATGGGGGAGGGGGGGGTTTGAAATTGTCAAATTTCGGTCTACGTGGTTTATGAACAGTCCCTAACGACGATACAGACTGATGATGGTCGATGAATCGATGCAGAAAAATATGCTTTTGTTTAGGTCCGAGCGGAATTCTGATGGAGTTTTCGGATATCAGAATGAGAAGGCGAGCAGCAACAAGTGTTGTATATTGGCTTGAATGGTACAGATGAGTACAACTGGTACGGTAAATGCTTCGTATTCTCTGAAAATTCTCTCAATGCGGTCACATAGGTCGACCCATAATTTTTCATCCGTTTCGTCATCAACCGCAGCATTTGCTGTTCTTATCAAATAATGACGAAGCCTTGATACAAATGCTCGATCCTTGCGTTTGCTTAGATTTTCTTCTAACTAATCAACATTTTTCACGATTACGCTATTTTCATTCTTTTTATTCGTTATCCTTGACCAACCTCAACAATCTCTTTTTATCTTCTAGACTCTCTCTTTTGGCCACTCATTGTCTTCGTAATTTTATTTCGTAGTCTACTTCGTCTTCCAAAATATACTCAACTGCTGTTAGAATATAATCGAAGCCCATTTTGAGCAAACTTAAACAAATTTACGTAAACAATAAAAACTGAACGTAAAACTCACTTTAATTCACAATAAAAATAAAAATTTAAACAAATAAAAACCACCTCAACGAAATTTAAACAAAATTTAGCTAAAAACCAGAACCTTTAAACATATATTTACAATCAAGTTACCTCTATATACTATGTAAAAGTTTAAATTCAATAGGAATGCGTTTCCAAACAGTAAAACTTTTTGACGTTGGGCGCCAATGTAACCGTGCGGGGGAAGGGTGCTGAATCTCAGTCAAACGCGATGGCTTTAGCGCCACTCCCATTAAAGGCGGTGCTACAATGTGGAGCGCAACGGCGCGGCGCGGCAGTTTTTGACATAAAATGTATGGACTAACTGTCAAAAGCTGCCGCAACGCGCCGTTACGCTCCCCATTGTAGCTCCGCCTTAAGAGTTAAATGTTAAATTTGCCCGACTAAATTTGAAACTGTTTTTTTTTTCAGAGGAACCACCCGAATGGTACTTTAGGGGAAACCCTACTTCAAACGCACGTATGTTACCAAAAACCTCAAATGAACACCTTTTACCAATAAAAATGAACGAAAATTCCACCAATCCCTTCAAGTGATATAATTTCTATAGTCTCTTTAGACTTTAAAGCCAGAACCCACCAGCGAACCTGCTTTCCAACGAATGTGCTTGAATTAAATAGTTGAACGCAACATCAAAAATGTTGAATGAGCCAGCTAAAGGACGAAACGTAAATAAAAAACGGAAACTCAACAAAAACTGCAATCTCAATCTATTTAACAACGATTACAAGCTACACTCGTGTTGGACATAAATTCTCTAAAGCTACAAACTATTTAACTAATCATGGCCATGAAAACTTCGTACGGACATACCTGCGCAGGTTTTTGCAGATGATTATGGTTTCAAACGAAGCAATGATGATACGGAACGAAGCGACGATCATTTGAAGCGATGGTGGCGGTTCCTGAATGGCGACGGTTTCGTAATGGCGACGGTTCCGAGATGGCGACAGCTCCGAAATGGCGACGCTTGGTGTACCTAGACCCGTGTGCAATATGCCCGAAACTAGAGTTGTGGAGAGAGTGGCAGCTGGACGGAACCCAAGTAACCACAAGCGTTATATTATTGCACTTATTCAACCCAAAATCAACATCGGTAATGCGGGATCGCATCATTTCAACAGTTGTCAAGTAATAAAGCGTTAGATAAGCTTGAAAATGTAGTTATGCATTACCAATGCAATAATGCTACTTTTGCAATGTATTATGGCATTACAAAAGATATAGCATTAGTTCGATCTTAGTGGGGCCCTTTTCAGCTTTAATTCAACTTCAATGATGCACTAGACGTAATACATATGCCCTATATATGCACGCTATTACAGCCTCGTGGTTTCTTGGGAAGGCTTCCGATTTAAATCTCGTCGAGAGCGTCCGGAATTGACCGTCTCCTTCAATTTAGGAGCCCCCTTTCCCAAGTGACCCGGCTTCGCGTACCTTTCCGCTATGACCGGGCGGGGTTAAGAAAGACTACTAGATTATGTATAAGGTCCGGTTCAGTTTCCCACACTTGACAACAGATCACTGAAACCGCGCTCTCGGTATCTGTTATCTGTATCTGAGATTGTAATGTGAGGTGTGTGGCACCCTGTGTGCAGCGTGAGCAAAGGACACCTGAGTTCTACTCTGTCTGCGTGAGAACTAGATAATCGGAAAAAGAGTACAATAAAGAAAGCACTGTTTGATACCCGAGTAGGGAGGAGAATAAAGGGTTGTTCTCTAACGGAATTATATCTTATTATTGGATCCAACTAAGTCCGAAATAACAGAGTATAACAGTGGCGACGAGAGATTGGCGTTTTTGAACCTGGTAGATTGTGTTTGGTAAGATTCTTAACAGTAAATGTTTGCTATTTCCTATGTTCGGAAACGAAAGACATAAAGTATGAGCAAACCAACTTCTACGGCTTCTACGCAGCACCGCAGCAGAAAAAAAAGAGATAATAGATAGAAAAACGGTAAAGAAAATATCAAATTGGAATTTTTTTGTTTTTAACTTGCAGATTTTCGTCGAATTGTTCCAACGCTGACTGACTGGACGTAGTACAGTTGCAGTGCTACCGAGTACAGATATGAACGAATTTTATGTCGCATCCGAGATTAAGTCCCATAGAATGAGACTTCAATGCTGCGGTCCCGGCTTAAATGCCGTGGCATCGATGCCGGAATATCGGTGGCTCAAATGCCGTTGGCTTGAAAGCCAGGATAGAAGGCTAAAATGCCGGAAGAGGGGATTAAATTCTGTAGGCTTGAATGCCGGACAACAGTAGATTGAATTCCGTTGGCTTAAATGCCGTAGATTAGTTTAAGTTTCTTTAGTGTCAAGGATACTAAGGAGCAGCGTTTGAAGCAACTTTTTCTATGGGACTCCAACCAAACGTAATTTTGTACAATATTTACATCGAGTTGATTACTTTTAGGACTATGGATAAATGGGAGAAACCGCAGTTTTCGTTCAAAACTCTTCCTCAGAGTGAAATACGGAGCCAATGGGTGAGAAGGAAACGCAATTTTGAATACATTGTTGCAGCAAGTGAAGAGAAAAACAAAACCAAGCCTTAATATCTAGCTAAAGGTGGGCCGGATGTGCAGGAAATATTTGAAACACTGCCAGATGATGACGTTGTTGAGGATGCCGGGTTGAATATTGACCCGTACAAAGTCGCATCGGTTAAGCTTGACGAATACTTCGCTCCTAAACATCATGATTCTATGGAGCGAAATACAGGGTGGCCGCAGACTCGGGAAAATCGGGAAATGCGGGAAAAATGCGGGAATCCAAAATCACCGGGAAATAAGCGGAAAAAATTCGGGAAATTCAAAATTCATCGGGATTTTTTGTCATATGGAAGGAACCATACTAACACTTGTCAAAATGTCGGCGTGCATCCGGTCTGTCGGACAGTAATCTAGTTGAATATCCCCACAAACACACAGCTCCTTTATGAAACGCTCCTTCGTATCGATATGTTTCGATCTTCTACTCACCCGTTCCGAACGTACGAATGCCAACCATCCTTGGTTATCTTCGGTTGTTGTAGGATGGTTTTGCGGTTCACCGAGGTCACGAAGAAGTAGTCTGAGCCACCGCGCTTCCTGGCAAGCTTCACTGAGCGCCACATACTCAGCCTCCATCGACGATAAGGTCACGCATGATTGTCGACGGCTGGCCCATATGATGCAACCTCCAACAAACTTGAACAGTATACCGGATGTTGATCGACGACTCTCAACATCACCGGCCCAGTCAGCGTCCGAGAAGCCAATGAGGCTCTGCTTATTGTCTAAACCAAGCTTCAACTGGTAGCACTTTGTAGCTTTCAGGTAGTGGAGCACACGCTTCGCCGCTATCCAGTCACATTCACGAGGAGCACTGAATCTTCTTCCCAAGATCGCCGCCCTTGCTGCAATGTCCGGCCGCGCCACTACAGTCAAATAAAGCAACCCACCAAACAAACTACAGTAGTCAGTTGGATCTTCGAACGGTTCACTAGTTTCAACCATCTTCACATACTCTGGGTCCATGGGCGCATTGGCTGTTTTATAAACATATGTGCTGTGTGATTGATGGACGGATGTGTGATACTGTGTATGTTAAAAGGATGAATAGAACACCAAAAGAAACCTCAAACCCAACCAAAAATACAGTCCACTTATGAAGAGCTCCCAAAATATTCCACCCCACTGGCAGTGCAAATTAATTACCCCCCAATCGGTGTTGGTTAGGGTCCGGTAACCCAACATTATGGTCCTTCGAACCGGATAAATCGGCAAACTGGACAAGGGAAACTGCCAGTTTCGGTCAATGCGTGGCATGGATGCCAAAAATGGTTGGTTTGTAGGCACAATTAGCCAGCAGCCATCACTACGGGATAATCGATTATCTAGACATCGCCATTACTTTTGAATGGATATGGCACTGGAATATGATGGCTGCTAGGAGTTGAATATCATATACAAACAAAAACAAATGGATTTTGGACATCAATTTTGCTTATGCTGCGTCGGACTTCACCACATAAAAACTACGGCACATTGCCTGGTTTACCAGGTAATTATAAGCCCAGTATACGTCCAGCCGAATGGACACAACACATTTCACGTACTGACACACTTTCCATTATCGGTCAACAATAACAACCCATCTGGAGCGAGCCTAAACAATAACAAGAGCTCACTACAACCGACGATCACAGCTGATGGATCAGCTGTTCAGCCGATCTGGATGTCAACAAATGAAAACCGTATCAGGGGATACAGTTGACACACCCACTACGATCGATTCGAAAGGCGACGGGAGAATCACGATCGGTATTGAAACCCATACGTTTGTTGGAACTACTGTTTGGAGGAAGATTTGGTTGTGTCTATCCCATTTTCGGTTTGGGCCAAGCATGCAGAGATGTCCGCAATAGAAGAGAGTCGAACACAATGCATACATGGCAGCTTACGGAATGGATGCGGATCAGATCGTGATACATACATTCGGAGCGGTTAGGGGCCAACGATGACGCCATACGTAAAAAGTGTTCATGGTTAAACGATGAAGGCATACATCGGTTGGCATGGATCGGTATGGAATCGGGTAGCTGCACCTACTTGTACAGGTAAGCAGCTTACATGTATATGTCTAGCCGAGCTAGGCGTTACGTTTCCGGTAGCTAACACTTTCAATTTGCGGAACCCACAATGATGACGTATTCACCATCGGCACACATCAACGGAGGCCATCATATGGTTCGTCGATCAGCTGATCGATTCAAACAACGTTTTCGCACTGACTGCCGATGTACATACGTCAAACATGGATTTTGGATACTAACAGCCAATACCACCATAACGGAATTCAATTTGGACGACCATTGAAAGGAGAGTCAGACACAAGGGTGTCTGCTATACACCCCAGGTTGAGTAAATGGGTTACTCAATAATGATTAAAGCAGGTGCAAGGGTGTCTGCAGTTTATTCCACGGTTTGGGCAAATCGGTGCTCATTACCGAATCCTACATCAATCCAATCTAAATTCAGCACACAGGGTGCTTGGAATGGATAATCGGACGTTTGATCACACAGGGTGATCGAACCAAACCCTCAGGCAGGGCACAAGGGTGTCCTGTAACGGTTCCCTGGTTTGTGTACAAAGGGTGCGCAAACCAATCCTAGGACAGAACACAAGGGTGTTCTGTATCCATCGGTTTGAGCACAAAGGGTGCGCAAACCTATCCATAGCAAAGACACAAGGGTGTCCTAGGAATGCCATACCAAGGAGAGGATGCAAGGGTGTCCTCTAGGTACCATTTCTAGGTCTTGAGTACAACCGGTGCTCACGACTAACGCCAAGGCATGGACACAAGGGTGTCCTCTAACCTTTCCACGGTCTGTGCACATGGGTATGCAGACATATCTAAGGTATGGGTACAAGGGTACTCGAAAACCAACCAAGGATTGGGCACATCGGGTGCTCAAGGATAAACCACACCGGAAATCAAACCATTTGTAGGCACTTGGGGTGTCTGCATTATGGACTCGGATATTTCAACAACAAATAACACGGTATAACACGGCAAGGTAACCATCAAGGATTTCAACCTAGCGAGTTCGTAGACTATTTCAATCCTGGCATTTTAATTACGGGCGAACTTCGGAAGGACATCGCAAGGACTCGCACAAAATCTGTGTTCAATCAGAACACAAGGAACCGGAGCGCAAAAACTGAAGGAGGAAACATCGTTTTTACAATCGTGTGAATGAAACGTGGATTACGGAGAGCAAAGAGACGGATATTTTCACCACCAGCGGCAGCCACAGGTCTTTGAGGGAGGGTGAGCAACCAATTCACCCACCAACACATTCAAACACCAAGTGTACGTTGTACCAAGGGAATGGAAGAAGGGTAGTACATCTTTGATACATAAATACGGATGTTTGTTCAGAAATGTTGGACATTTCAGGGTGGGTGAGTATGTTCGGGAGTAACATCACCCAACCCTTGCTACGCCACTGTGGAATGAGAGGACTTTCTCTCCAAAGATTGTTCCACCGAATAGAGATGGTATTCTCCCTACCATTTCGACCGATAGCGATCACGGGCGATCGTAATCGCTGACGTCACCGCTTGGAATCATCTGGCTGGCTGCTAGATAGTGCAAGATCTGGTGTGCAGTAGTCGTGCCTGCTCTGACTCCCGAGAAGGATAGATGGGAGCAGAGCCATAATGGAAGGAAATGTTCTGTGTTAACTGTTTGTGATGTAGTAGTTTGTATTAATGTAAATATGTAAATATAATGTGTGTTCAGGACGAAATATTATGGTTTCAGTGTAAAATCGAATTTATCGACTAGCGACCATCGATATTACTCTCATTCTGTACGTTATACCTAATGTTGGAAGTAGTGCGCTGTACGGCGCATCTGATGCGTCATACAGCGCACTACTTCCAACATTAGGTATAACGTATAGAACGAGAGTTACATCGATTGTCGCTAGTCGAGAAATTCGGTTTACAACTGAAACCATAATATATGTGCTGTGTGATTGATGGACGGATGTGTGATACTGTGTGATGAATAGAACACCAAAAGAAACCTCAAACCCAACCAAAAATACAGTCCACTTATGAAGAGCGCCCGAAATATTCCACCCCAGTGGCAGTGCAAATTAATTACCCCCCAATCGGTGTTGGTTAGGGTCCGGTAACCCAACACCGTCTGTGCCACTGATGTTGACAGTCTACTCTGTGCTGGCCGTCCGATGCAGCCAATGACGCTTCGGCCACGTTCAGGTAGTACAACCCACCATAGCGAGATCCGGTTGTAACCACTCCACCATCACTTTTCACAATCTGACAACCTTCATTGTCAAACATAACTTTATAGTTCTTTTGAGCCAACTTCCCGACCGAGATCAGGTTAGTGGACAGTCCAGGCACGAATTTCACTCCATTCACATCAATCTTCATGGCTTCACCAGAGCTGTCAATGCCATACACTACACCACTTCCTTCACCCAGGAATTGAGTCTTCTGCCCATCCGCCATGGTGATGAATCCACCCGCAAATTCTTCCAACGACTTGAAAAACGACCGGTCGTTGCTCATATGCGCACTAGCGCCACTATCGACCACCCAACTGCCTGATTTTTCTTCTCCGACGGTGCAAGCAACACCTCACGAATCACTATGGGCAGCCTTAGCGTTATCGGATCCACCACCACTGGCACTGGGAATATCCCTTTCTTTCTTCTGTGTAGCTAAGAACTTCCGACAGTTCCGCTTGATATGGCCGGCTTTCTTGCAGAAATGGCAAGTGCGGGAGTCACCGACCGACTTGCCTTCCGCGGAACGCATTGCTTTTTCGATCTTAACAGATCCAATTCCTCTTCTTTCCAGCTGCCGATTGTACTCATCAACGAGCTTCGATTTGACAACATCAAGCGAGATGTCATCGTCTGACCAACTATCCAGAGCCGTAACTAATCCGTCGTACGAAGCCGGCAGACTCCGAAGCAGCATACATATCTTGGTGTCTTTATACAAGGTAGTACCTGCAGCATCGAGACGATCGAACAAGTCATCGAAATCACGCAAATGATTTTCGACGTTGCTGTTTTCCGCGAGATTCGACGCACACAACTTCTTCAAGAGCGACACTCGGACCGATCGCGTCGTCTTTTGATGATAGCTTTTAAGAGTACTGTACGTATCGCATGTGGAAACACAGTTTCTCACTAGCGGCAACTGGCTGTCTTCGAGCAGCAAGATTATTGTCGCTTTTGCTTTTCTGTCGGAACTTTTCCATGCTTCGGTACGAGCCGCCACCGCGGGGGGCACATTTTCGACAAAGGACCACAAATCATCGCGAGCCAAGAGCATTTCAACACGCAACTTCCACGTCTGCCAGTTGCTGCCGTTTAGTTTGGGGATCGGAAACTTCCTATCGCCCATCTTCACTAGCACTTTTCTTCACGGGGTAAACAAAAATAAAAAATCAGTAGGGTTGTGTACAAGACACGACCGGTTGACGTAGACTACGTTAAACCAAGTGATGCGTTATAATGTCAGGGAAATTCTGTGTGGCTATCATTAGCGTTAAAAGGGTTTCAATTATTCGTTGCGGTCGCTTACCCTTACCGATAGAAGCAGTTTAAGTCACAATATGACGGTTGCGGCTCATATGGGACATTAGACCAGCGTTTTGAAGCCAGTATGTAAAATAATTCTATTGTACGCTCTTGAGATATTATTTGGTGACCCTAAAGAGGGCCGTTTGGTTTTATGCAGTCAGTATGTGGGAAAATTCTCTTGTACACTCTTTTTAACTCTTTGGTGGCCCTGAAAAGGGCCTTTTGGTTTAAATGATGACACGGCCACGGTTGCGTTTTACGATGGACTATATTTAATGCCTAGAAGATAGTTGAGGATCTGTTAGGGAATATAAAATTATTAAATTAATGATAGTTTTGTTCATTCTTATAATCATAATAGCTTGACATTACTAAATGTTTATTCGTCGAAAATCAAAATCGTTGGACGGTGGTTCAAGAAAAATGCATAATATTGCTGGCATTGCAAACGGAGGTCACGAACGAAGGTTAAAACTGCAAAATCTTCATCACGACTAGTTGTTTCATCACAGTTCAAAGCCAAGTCGAGATAAAGGTTCTTCTTCCTGAAATCAATGAAAGAAAGTTTCTCTGACTTTGGAACAATGATGTTAAAATTGCCAGTCACAATAACAGGCATACTTTTCTGATGTATTTCACCAGGTTGCGTGCAATAAAATATTTTATCTGTTTGATTGTGAGACCTGGCAAAAACATATATAGTGTTGAACAATATATCAAACAAACAAACAATCAAAGAAATCCAATTCTAAATCATACCTGGTGACATGAAAATCGAAAAGAGCAACGTGACTGTGCCCGGAGCGATGAAATAAATAAACTTTACTGAAATTCGTTCGAACAAGAATCCTTAATGATATCCATATCCATCGACTTGAATTGACTGAAATTATTTTTCATGTTTCTATGTGAATAACAGGTAAATTAGTGAATCCATCATGGCTTAAACGTTAAGGAAATCGAAATATTTATAAATATATTAGATCTCGCAGAAGAAAGAGAGTGAGATTTATAATATATAATTTTTCTTTGCAATGGGTTTGGGAGAAAAGGTTGGTTAACATATGATAAATTCTTTTAAATATAAAATAACACCTGAGAAAATAATCACGCATTAAAACATGTTCAGCGCATTATTTGTATCGATATCATTTGTAGGTTCATATGCAGTAAAAGCATGCTGCGCATGTCATCACCAGAATACAATTAATACTATGTTGAAATTTATTAAGACAGGGAGCCCAATGATGACATGCACTTTGTCAAGTTGATTTTAATATAATAGATACCAATTTCCTACCTCCAATTGAAGGACGTTCTCCAGCGTCCCAACTTCTTTGCAATGGGTATGGGAGAAAAAGTTGGTTAATATAAAATAAATTCTTATAAATATAAAATAAACACCTGAAGAAATAATCAAGCATTAAAATATGTTAAGCGCATTATTTGTATCGATATCATGTGTAGTTTCATATGATGTAAAAGCACGTGGCGCATGTCATCACCAGAATACAATTAATACAATGTTGAAATTTATTATGACAGGGAGCGATAACATAGAGAGATATTCAATTGCTATGATGACATGCACTTTGTCAAATTGCTTTAAATTTAATAAATATCAATTTTCTACATCGAGTTGAAGGACCTTCTGCAGCGTCCCAACTAGTTGTTGGCAACGCATTACCTCTTGCTGTTTTCAATTTCGCCCGATAATTATGAGCTCGCTCGGCATCGGCGCATGGTCGTTTCGGAGGATTTCCCGTATGTTCGCTTTTTAAGCGCTTCTGCGCAAGCGTTCTGGATCAAATCGGTTAGGCATTCTCACTTTCAGTATGTTTCTCAAAAAGTTTTTCTTCCAAGAGGTAGGACTCTATCCAACGCGAATCGTTAACACAACAGAAAAACTGTTTATAACACACTACTAATTGGAATTTACAGAGAATGTTGGTTCGGAATATCATGTTCGACATCGAAAATGGTGTCCGTGATAGGGAATTTGTGTGGTTTAAGGTATGCGACGACGGGAAAACAAGTTTTGCTAATACCACTGGCTGCCAATCGACAATTTGAAACGAAAATCCCAATCAAACAAACTCTCAAGCTGAGAATATTAAATCAAAAGTAGCAAAGATGGATTTTTATCTGGTAGGGTTTTTCTGTGAAAATAAATCAAAGCACCGACAGGCTTTGATTTATTTTCACTGATTTTATGGATCCGCTGCATAGCACACTGTTGCCTAGTAACGATTTGGCAAAATCCAATATGACTGCCAATCGACCGAAATGTAAGATAAAGTCTCATTCAAATAACTCTCTTAAATTAGAAACTGAATTGATTTATTGATTCATCATTCCGGCGGAGAATTGTCCTGCTCGCCTTCCATGGAGGCTCACTGTAGCGGTTTTGCAGTCGTGACGAACAAATCGGCACTAGATTAAATGGCGCACAAACCGAACGAAATATTAATTTAATTCTTATACAAACGACTCCCTGAACTGGATTGGTTGCCCTCAAAAGGACAGATTATCTATTGGTGGGTTGCGCCAACCAGCTGGTAATATTTTCCCGACTGCTCGCCCTCCATGCAGTTGCGGCGAACGAATCGGCACCACAAACCGAACGAAATAAAAGTTTAATCCTTGTATAAACAACTCTTTTAATTAAATTGGTTGTCCTCAAAAGGACAGATTATCATATTAAGGATTGCGCCAACCAGCTGGGTAATTTTTTTACCGACGGCTCGCCCTCCATCGAGCACCAACTAAATCTAAAATTAGTTCTTTAATAAACAACTCTTTTATTTTAATTTATTGTCCTCAAAAGGACAGATTATTTTCACCTACTGCTGCTCGCCTCCAAAGCCGCTTTCCCCCAAACAGCAGCGTTTTCGTTCAAAACAATCGGCACGATGAGGTAGGCGGCTTGCAAAATCCGACGCGATCGAGCGCCCCCATAATCCGCCATTTTACCTCATCGCGACGATCGCTGTTTGGGAGAGCCTTGATACTTACCACCACCAGCTGCCTCTGCGACCAGTTCCGCTGCCGGACGAATGAAGCAGCTGCGACCAGCTACCTGCGACCAGCTTTCAGCGACCAGCTCCGCACAGCTTCAATGCTGCCAAACGATTGAGGCAAAATTTTCCTAAGTGTGCGTTTTATACCGTATGTGGAGGAAATCACACGCGAGAACTAATGAACAACGATTCTTTATTAGCGAGGTTAAAAATACACGTCAACACTTGGTAGTGTCTATCGAATGGCGCACACTCGAAAAACAAGGTGCGTGCGCACAGAAGGTACACACAGTAAGGCTGGGCAAATGCACACGGTATATGTTCCCGAATGTCAGTACAAACACCGTTCTTTAGTTGCAGACTTAGCAGCTATCAAGCTGAAATTTAATGTTTTTTATTTTAGATAGCACAGTTCAAGGTAGGTATATGTTTCTTACAATTTCAGTGTTTTCCTATTCTTTTCAGGTTTGTCGGTAGCCGGAGAAGCGTGGAGCATACAATCTATAGGTAATTGCATTTCATTTTAATTTCAGGTTATGCACTGTATAAGGGAAGGTCCATTAATTATATCACGCAGTTGGGGGGGAGCGGGGGTTTGGGAAAACGTGACGATCCATACAAAAAAAATTGAAGGCCCATACAAAAAACGTGACAAGGGGGAGGGGGGGGGGCTTATAAAAAGTCATTTTTTGCGTGACGTAATTAATGGACGTTCCCTAATTGGTAAGTAATTATGCAAGCTAAACCTACCTCAACCTACTCGTCTCTACTGTAACAGTCTGGTTCTGACTGTTGCCGAACTGATGGGTTTGATCACTAAACGTAACTATCAAGTAGTAATTTAGTATAATAATTGAAACATGTAGTTAACTACACTTACTCCAATAATCCAAATTTAACTTCTCTTTTATAAATTCACTTGCGTATAACTTCAAAACAATAATAAACTGTGCCGTTGATGCACACTTCTACTTCTCGAACTGTCATTGCACTCAGCGAAACCCGCTCAGTTGCGAGGGAACCGACAATGGTTCCACCACCGATTCGCCACTAACAGTGTTGCCGGTAACATCCTCCGACTTGTGAACTACTTCCGTTTTCCGAGCAACTTCCTCCTGCTTCCTTTTGTCTCCTATAACATCAAGAACTGCCAGCTTAACTGCGGGTCTGGCGAATAGTTCTCGCGCTGTCTGAACCACTGCACGTCGCACTTGACCTGATTTGTCCGTAAAGACCTCCAGAATTCGTCCTCGTTCCCAACTGTTACGTGTATTCTCATCGATGATCACGACTAAGTCACCAGGCTGCAACAGCTTCACTTTCTCGAACCACTTCGTTCTTCTGGTCAACATCGGTATATACTCTAATACCCATCTGCGCCAGAATTCGTCCAAAATATTCCTTGCTATTGCCCAACTATCTCGAAGAATGACTGACTGATCCACTGTAACTGTTGGCTGCTTGATTCCGCTCGACTCGTACAGCAAGAAGTGATTTGGAGTAAGTGCTTCTTGATCAGCTGCTTCCAGAGGAACGTAAGTGAGCGGACGACAGTTGACAATCCCCTCTGCCTCCAGCATTACCGTTTCCAGAACCTCATCGCTAGGATGATGCGGGCTGTCCGATATCGCTGCCATCGCCACTTTAACGGATTTCACCATCCGTTCCCATGGTCCTCCCATGTGTGGAGCTGCAGGAACGTTGAAATGCCATTGTGTCCGGGCGTTTGTGAACGTAGCTGCGCAATCCGCATTAATTTCTTGGATTTTCTGCATCTCTTCGGAAAGTTGACGCCTGGCTCCTACCAAGTTGGTGCCGTTATCGGAAAAAACCTCGAATGGAGCTCCTCGACGATTGACAAACCGTTGAAATGCCATCACACAAGACTTCGTTGACAGACTGTGCGCAAGCTCCAAATGGACTGCTCTTACTGTGAGACAGGTAAACAGACATATCCACCGTTTTACTATGCTGCGACCGACTTTCACTTGAATGTGACCAAGATAGTCCACTCCTACGTACCGAAATGGACGAATGAACGGAGTCAAACGCACCTTTGGAAGCGGCCCCATCAATGGTGGGGCCGGAGCTGCTTTCTTAATTTTGCAATACTGACAGCTGCGACACACACTTCGTACTACCGTTCGCATTCTCGGAATGTAGAACTGTTGCCGTAGCTCGTTACAAACTGTGTCGCTGTTGGCGTGAAGAAATTGCTGATGAAAGCTAAGCACAACGAGAAAGGTGATTCGGTTGTTCCTTGGCAGAATGACTGGGTGTTTTGCTTCGAAGGATATGTTAGGAGCATTCTCGATTCTGCCTCCTACCCGTAAGATTCCGGTTTCATCCAAGAAAGGGAACATCGCACGGATTGAACTACCTTTTGACAAACTATGTCCTTTGCCCAACAGATGAATTTCTTCAGCATACATTTGTGCTTGAGTCTGACGCCAAAGTGTTTCTTCTGCTTTTGTGAACTCACTCCGACTCAGAATTTTTAACAATCTTGTTTCACTTGCTGTATGTTTCCACACTGCTACCGCTCGGTGAATATACGCCATCGTATGTAGTAGCCTGTTCCAGTTTGAGAAACGCTGCACGTCTACCACTTCCGCTGCTGCTTGATGAACGGCAACCATGCGAATTTCTTCATTTGTCACCTCTGTTTCCACTATGTCTCTTGCACGTTCCGTGGGCCACTGACTCTCAGGATCTTGTAGAAATGCTGGTCCTTGATACCAACGGCAGTCAGGATCAAACGATGGCCCCGCGTTCCATTTTGTGGCATCGTCCGCAACATTTTCTCGCGAACGTACATAGCGCCATTCATCTACACTGGTAAAAGACAGAATTTCGCCAACACGGAAAGAAACGAACTGGTAGTATCGTCGGCTATCTGAACGAAGCCAAGCTAGAACTGTTGCTGAATCTGTCCAAAGGAAGCAACTGTGAATTTTGATGGTAAGAGCTGAGCAGATATTCTGTAGTAGACGGGATCCCATCATGGCAGCCTGTAGCTCCAAACATGGGATAGAAAGCGTCCGAAGCGGCGCAACTTTCGTCTTCGCAGCTATCAATGCGCACCGACTCTCTCCGTCAACGGTCATCCGTAAATAGACAACGCACGCGCAAGCTGACACACTTGCGTCCGTGAATACATGGATCTGGATTTCGCTAACCTGCTGGGGCCACACGGATTTGAAGAAAGAGCGAGGAACTTTCACAACGTTGATCTTTCGATACTGCTCAATGTCCCGTGTCCATAGGTCGTGTAACGGCTCCGCTATCGGTTCGTCCCAGCCCGTGGTAGTGCGCCAAATCTCCTGCATCATTATTTTTCCCTGCACAACAAAATGCGCGACGAATCCCAAGGGATCGTACAGTTTCATGACAATCCGCAGAACCTGACGCTTTGTCGGAATCGTACATTCAGTATCCAGAACCTCTTCAACTCCTTGTTGGTTGAATGTGAATGCGTCTTCTGATGGAATCCACATCACACCCAGGACTCGCTCATATGTTCGGTCTTTGTCCAGGGGTAGTAACTTACTGATCGTCGAACTCGATTCTCCAATTCTGTCTAGCACTTCCTGCTCGTTGGAGAGTATTTTTCCAAATTGGAATCCTGCGGCTGCATGGATTTCTTTAACTTTTTTCACGAGTTCTACCCACGGAATTGACGCTGTCCAGGAAGTCATCTACGTAGTGATTCTTGGTTACTGCTTCTACTGCCCTTGGATACTGTTTACTGTAGTCAGACGCATTCCAGTGTTTCACAAACTGTGCTGTGCATGGAGAGCTCGTAGCACCAAACATCGCAACATTAATCACGTAGATTTGTAGCTCTTCCTCAGGACTAGTCCTCCACAGGAAGCATTGCGACCATCTATCTTCGTCGCGGATGAGGATTTGCAGGAACATTT
>JASCZW010006634.1:0-87364 GCA_034211315.2 Aedes japonicus
CTACAAAAGACTGAAGAAAACACAGACAAACTAAATAACAAAAAGACAAAACAACACCATACAAAACAGCGGACATGAACATGACTGAGAGAAAGGGGAAGCAAACCTCGAAAATGTAACACCTGTTGAGGCAGTGTCAACAGCGTCTCTATGGACGACATGATCCTTGCACGGCTAGTGAAATGCTTCAAAGGAAGTTAAGTTATATCATTCTAACGCACAACAAACAATACAATAGCTTATAATTTTTGGTTCGAGAAAACTGCTTCGAGACTCTCAGAGCACATAAATGACCCACTTCACGGACTGAACTACAAAAGACTGAAGAAATTACTAAACACCGTATTGAATTTGCAAACGCAACACTGACTAACAAAATAACAAAAAAAAAACAATTTAAATAAAATAACAGACGAAAGGACTCAAAATTCCCAAACGTGGCTCCTTCCGGGTCATTTGCAACAGCGTCTTCTTGGACGACATGTTCCGTGTACGGCTGGCAAAATGATTCGAAAGGATTTACGCAACGATATCATCAAAGGCCTGGCGTAGAGGTTTCTACTCTATTCAGAGCCCCGCCAGTAAACCTTAAAAAAAGAGAGATGTTTTGCTTGCAATTCTTAGGTATTTTGCTTGGGTATTTTACATCTTATGCTGTGCTCTTAATTATAAAGACAAGTTATCAAGATCAAAATGAGGTATTCTTATGTTATTTTCTTCTGCTCGAGTAGTTACGAAATTAGTTGTTAACTAATAACCGACTAAATCTGCAGCTTCTCCGGATAAGAAAAGACACTAGCAGAGCCTTGCCCGCCGCACACATTATACAGGGAGAATATAATGCGAATCTATCCTTAAGAAGATCAGCCTATACGTTCAACCTCGGCCTTAACAATCATGAGTGTTCAGATATTGAATACACGATTTAAACAAATGCCTCATGTTAATATCATCCTTTATTTGATCGTAGTAACACCTTTCATGCGATTAACAATAACTTAAATTGTAAATGTATCAAGTGCGCTAAGTGTGAATAACTTTCTCAAGGTCTGACCATTAATTTCTCATCCTATAGTTAACGCTATAAAATACCCGAACTCCCTTTGTGGAAAAAGACCAAAATGGCCTTATTCAGAGCCTAAGGAACAAAACGTGGTGAATCCTGCTTCCAATCAATCTCATATGATCTCACAAATGTCAATTCTCTCGAGTTTTACCAATTAGTTGGGGGCTGTTTGTTCCCAGTTCCAAGATCTTACTCCTTTGGGTCTAATCAGCTAGCTCTTATTCCGTCGGATTTGATTCAAAAATCATTTGTTTGCGGCATCCGTACAACCTGCTCGCTCATTGTTCTCTAGCTACTTCAGGATACTGTGGTCGTCATAGAGTTGCGCCAGCTCTGATTCATTCGTCGTTTTCACATACACCGCCAAAGATTGTTCACGCGACACGACGTTCGAAAATTTTAAGTTTCACATGTTTGCAAGCCTTCAAGCGTTGTCCATGGCTTCCTCAGGTAGAGAACTACCGGTCTTATCTACGTAAGCTAAGTGCCGGTTTGCTGGTGCGAAAACATTTTTTGAATAAGGCTTGTTCGCGATAAAATCTGGACAGATGAAATTTTGAATTAAACAAATTTGCTGTTAGTTCAATCCAAGATGAATTTATTATTCATTTAGTTGTGCATTATTAGTCATCTTAAAACTAATTACACTTTCTTAATTAGGCTGCATGCAGAAACTACGAACTTTTGAGTTTCCTCCAGCCGTTGGGGTCTGTGCAGAATTCTTTGCCACCGATTTAGCTGATTTTGTCCAAGATTTTCGATTTTTTCTATGGTTGTACTTTTTGTTTATATTGAGAGAGTTCTCTCTCCACGAGAGCCCAATACCACTCGATAGGTCGTAACTGCGGGCAGTTAGGTGGATTTGCCTCTTTCACAAGATGCCAAATCAGGCCAGAATAGCGAGGAGCGTCATGGCTGCGTAGGAATGGTAACAATCGCTTCTTTAGGCATTCTTCACGGTATATTTCGTTGTTTACCGTTCTGGTTGTGATGAAGCATTGGCTTGCTCAACCACAGCTGCATATGGCCTGCCAAACCAAATATTTATTGTGAAACTTGGCCTTTTTCTTCGTCCTGAAATGCTCCTCTACGCGGTTCCGTTGCATGACAGTATAATAAGACATCCCGGGAAGCTACTTAAAGTCTTCCAGCATCACAAGTTTCATCATCCATTATAACGTAGGAAAACTTCGTCAAATATTCGGTTTTAGTTGTCACATTCTTTTTATTATAACGGTTCGGTACAGTTTTCACCTTGAACGACTTCATACCTTGCCGGTGCTTGGAAGTATGCACGATAGTTTGAGACTTTTTCATTTTCTAGCCACAGTACGTATCGAAATATCTGGTTTCTTCTGCAATATTTTCTTCACCTTCGAGTCCTTCTGAGATCCGTGTTTGCTCCGCTCGCAGCCTACCTGGCTGTTGAAAAACGTGGAATGAAAACCAACCGTTTTTGAGAGTTTTCTTACTGACAGATCCGGATTTTCATTGTGACCGCATACAATTGCTTTTTGCACTTGCTTTTCTTTCGACACCATCTTAGATCTAAAAGCCTTTAGTAATACCAATAAATTGATTATACACAATGAACAGACATACGTTCATCAGTCTGAGAAATATTTCAAGCGTTGATGAAGTATTTCCAGCGATATACTTATTTAGGGGTGTCCAAATTTTATCGCGAACAAGCCTTAAGCAATAGCGCGCACGGTGTAAATGCAAGAAATGTTTGTAATAAATACTCGGGAGTAATAATATCTCGGATGTTTCGTTTGTAGGGAACCAGAAGTGGAATGCTGGTACCATCAAAGAGCATTAGGGGTGCTGCATAAGCATGAGCATGATTGACCGCGATTGCTACTCCGTTATTACCAGATCAGATGTAATTACACAGAGAACCAACAGATGATGCTTGGGGCTAGCATACATCCTCAATGTGTAAGAACTAGTGATCCCAAACTAAGGCAATACCAGCGCCGGCCCGTCCGAATGCAGGTTAAGTAGGGAAGGGGTAGGAATATGTAGACGCGATGCTCGCTTTACTGGAAGCCGAGAACACCTCTGCACTTCCACGAGAAATCACTGGGATGTTGGATAAAATGGTTGGGTTTGCAGCGGAATCCAACTGACGTCGGCAGCGAATAGAATATTTTAATGTTTCCGGTTTATTCTCTGCACCGAGATGAACAGTAAAATTATTCAAATTTTGTCACCGATTTAAACCAACAGTAGGGATGCTGTTGGGGCCACTCACAAGTGTGAATGGTTTTATTTCAGTAGGATACAAAAATATGTTGAAACATCGAATTTGAGGACCGAATTAAACCAACAGTAAGGATGCTGTTGGGGCCACTCACAAGTGTGTGTGTGTAGTTTATTTCAGTAGATCAAAGAGCATTAAGGGTGCTTGAGAAAAACTAATATCAATAATCATTTGTTTGTAGTCTACTCGCTACCTTTCAAGAAAGGGTCCGCTGATTGGTTTTTAAAACACGGATTTTGTGATTTTCACAGATTTTGCTATTTGGTGCGGATTTGCGGCCCCGCGCTAACTTATTTGAAATCGCCCTTAGATATAGTATAAATTTTTTAAGACTTCACCAGATCATTGGAAAATGTGAAGAATTTAGCAATTATACCAAGGTTGTATCTATAGATAGTTCTTTTACAATAATGGGATTTTTTAGATGTTCAAAGTTACTTTTAAATGAATCTTCAACTGATTTTCCCATTACACTAAAGAATGAAAGTATGTCATGAGCTGGCGATTTCTTGTTTGGAATTTATGATGGCTGCAAAGTCATTAATCAGATCGTGTTTGATACAACAATTTAAGAAACAAGGAATTTTTCTCACATTCTCTCACTAAGCCATTTGAGCAAGCAAAGTTAAATATATTTTCCATGCGTCCTTCGCTTCCTCAAATTGATGAAAAGTTATTTTTTTATCAAACACCTTACACACTACTTGTCGACGTGTTAGCGTCAGTCGAATCCACTTTGCTGGGCTGATAATACGCATCGCCTTTGTGTATTTTGGAAGGTACAAATCCAAGAAACTACAAAAGTTTCACATTGATCTTTCCGACTTACATGCAGCAGTACAGCATAAATCTTATAGAATTATGGCGTGTGAAATCTGTGTAGTTTCATAAATTTACGCATTTGAAAATTCGAAGTGACGATGTAAATCAACCATGATATCAGCAATGTTTGTATACCAGCGACCTTTACTTTAAGAGAGAAGTTAACAAGTTTGCAAAATTTGTTTACATACAAGTCTCAAAAAAGTAATATAATACCAAACGCACCCTCCTGCTAAACCTTTAATTAAATAGTGCATGGCTCCTATGCTTACATGATAAGATGAAACTTACTCTTCGTCAAATGACGAGGCGCCACTACGAATTTTTGATATTTTTGGTAAACGTCGAAATTGAATCGAATTGGTTGTCCTGATTGTTAATTGGACATCGAACTATCATATGTGCATTACAACCATTTCTAAATCTAAGAATCGGACATGCATATGTTATTATATTTACCTGAACCACTTACAAGTTGATCAATTTTTCAAATACGTTGTTACAGCACATGGACTAAACTAACGATAGTTCAGCTCCGAACAGATAAAACCCCAACTTAATTAACCGACATATTTGTGTTCCATCTGAAGCTAATCCATCGAATTTATGTTTGTTTCCAGATCTACCAGCACCTACGATGGTACACAAATCCCCAGGAACAGCGATGGATAGTCCGGATATTGTTCATCGTGCCCATCTATGCCACATACTCGTGGATTAGTTTGCTATTTTTCAACTCCGAAAGCGTCTACGTTTATTTTTTTACCGTACGCGACTGCTACGAAGGTACGTATCTCTGATATTAGCCCACATATTTCCATTCCACTTACTTTTGAAACTCATATCCTTCCCCAGCGTTCGTAATCTACAATTTCCTGTCCTTGTGCTACGAATACCTCGGTGGTGAGGGCAATATCATGTCCGAAATCCGCGGCAAACCCATCAAATCGTCCTGCTTGTACGGAACGTGTTGTCTCGGCGGCAAGACGTACACGATCGGCTTTCTACGATTCTGCAAGCAGGCCACTCTGCAGTTCTGTCTGGTCAAACCGCTGATGGCTTTCATCATCATCTTTCTGCAGGCCTTCGGACACTACCACGACGGTGATTGGAGGTAATGATGATATAGAAAAAAAGGGCACGTCCCACAAATTCAATTAAAACTTCATCCCGAATGACGTCGGTTGTCGCCGTTGTCGGGAGCCAGAGGATACGGTCGTCAGGTAAAAGTAAAAGGACGAAATCAACAATTGATCGTACCGCAGCTTAGAAAGAACTGCATGTTCGTGGTTGATTGGCACCGGGCCGTGTCAAACTGCTCGATAATTTTTTTAACGACGTGAGTGTCAAAAGCTTGATAAAGAACCGGGCAATGAAAAATGTTTTGTTTCCGTCTATACATTTGTTTGAATTATCAGAACTGCGGTGCTATTGATTTTTCAATTACTATAGCAGTTTCGGTTGACTGAGGCTCACTCAAAACGGGTAGGAATTGAAGAATTTCTCCTTCGTGGTCTACATACTTCTAATCCTTACCAACAAGATTGATTACCGTACTATACTCGAAACGGGTTGGTGAAAATTGAATTTGTGGTTTTGCTTCTGCCCACTAACCCTGGGTGCAATGGAGCAAGGCAATGCCAAATACATGTTCATTGTTCTATTTTTCACATTTTCCGTTCAATTTCAGCGCCGATGGTGGCTACATCTACATCACCGTCATCTACAACATTTCGGTCTCGTTGGCCCTGTACGGATTGTATCTGTTCTATTTTGCCACGCGGGACTTGCTGACGCCATTCGATCCAGTGCTCAAGTTCTGCACGGTGAAATCTGTGATTTTCCTCTCCTTTTGGCAGGGTGAGTTTGGCTTTTTCATAACGCAGTGAACATAACTCCATCTAAAAATCGTTGTTTTTTCTCGTTTAATCCCACAGGTGTCGGTTTGGCCATCCTGGAAAAAGCTGAAGTAATCTCACCCATTGTGGACGCAGGTGGCTCGACTACGTCGGCTGGTACTGTCTCTGCCGGCTATCAGAACTTCTTCATCTGCATCGAAATGCTGTTTGCGGCTATTGCCCTGCGGTATGCTTTCCCGTATCAGGTTCGTCCAATAACCCACCAATGACAACATAGGCAACAATTATCGTCAATGCTCTTATGCATTTCTTTCCTCTAACAGGTGTACGCCCAGAGTTGTATGACAGACGCACACGGTAGATCCGTGACAATGCAATCAATCTCAAGCAGCCTGAAGGTACACGACCGGTTCAAATTATCCTTGTGGAAAGTATTCAACCCAATTACCTATTTCATTAATTTTAGGAAACGATGAACCCGAAGGATATTATGACGGACGCGATACACAACTTCCACCCGCAATACCAGCAGTACACGCAGTACAGTTCAGGTTAGTGGCAAAAACTATGTCAAACAAAATTCGCTATAATTACGCTGATATCTTCTGACTGCCAAGAAGTAAAATTTCACTTTTTACCGCAAGACATTCCATCATTTGCACGCTACGTAATTTGAATTCTGCTTGTTTTTTGCTGTTCATGATACTCAATAATCGACCACCTGATGGCAGAAGGAAACAGAAACTTAATGCCTCTTTCGTTATGTTTGCTACCGTTCCATTTAATTCGATGCTGTTATTCGTTGTTGAATGTTATTAAGCTGCCTGATGTTTACTTTGAATTTTCTTTTGGTTCTTATGCGTGCCATGTCTACTTTTCAACCTAATTGACTATTTGCACATTGCGCAATTCGGCCTTTTCGTTTTTTTTTAATTATTTTTTACGATCAGCTATAAGTTATGGTTTTCATTCCCGTTGATGTAGCTTAATGATTAGTAGTAGTATCTTATCGTTTGCATGTACCAATTATAACAAAGACCAAAACCTTGCATATCAGTAGACGCTAGTGTTCAGAAATATATCTAAGAAGAAAACAACTACCAGCATAAATCGTTAGGATGTCAGTATTATAGTTCAGGTTGACAATATAATAGATAATGATAAAGTAAATCATGTAAATCAAAATGAATTTTATATTTGTATTCTGTTATACTAACTTACAATAGCATAAATTGCATCAACGGTCTTTTTATGATAGCGAGAAAAGTCGAATTAATTAAAAGAACAATCTATTAAACACGTACTTCCAAAACGGTTTCATAAATTAGTATTAGAGATACATGACAGGCGATACATCGCTAAATAAAGGTATCCAAACTAAAATATCAATACAGAAAGAAGAAAGGGTAATCCAACAAAATTGCGACTGAAAGGTATCCTTCGTATCTCTTTATCAGTAGAAAATACTACAAGGTACAGCCCAATGGGGATGTGCGCAAAAGTAACGTAAGACTACGCAGCAATGGGCAATCTAGAGTGCTTGATTGTTTAAAGAGTGGCCGAAATTGGTTCCGTTCCAAATCTAATAACCATTCACTAAAACCTTAATTATTTGATTTAGCCTGTCTTGATATCTACATTCATACGTCTTGCTTTCATTGGAAATAATATTTATGATATATGAATCAGTCCGCTTTCAATCCGCTCGGAAATGTCATTGACGAAGCTGTTCATAATGCTTATCGTTTTGGAGGAAACTACTGTAGCAGTAGCAACTATAGCAACTGTAGCAACTACTGTAACAGTATCGGGTTAAAATGCGTCAGCACCCGGTAGATGTGGAGCTATACGTTTTCTTCCTCCGAACCTTGCTGCTGGAACTGTTTGCCTTCCGAAATGGTGGAGCGAGAAGGCACCATAAGAGCATATCCTGTTGATATGATCAACCACCTGTAGATCATTATCCTTATTGCGTTGTAGATTGTTGGGAATCCAAAGTCTATCATTGCCGATAGACGTTTAGGTCGAAATAGTGCTAATGGAGCGTTAAGCCGGCATTAGGAAGTAAATATGTAAGAAAATTCTATTGTAAACTTTCTAGATAGCGTTTGGTGGCCCTGAAAAGGGCCGTTTGGTTTTAATGATGATATGATAGTTAAGAGGGCCACTATATTTAATGCATAGAAGATAATTATAGAACCACATACTTAGCGACATTTCACTTAGACTTTCTCAAAATTATTTGATTCCTATCGAATAGTAGGGACTCTAGGCACTAGAACATTGGTTCCCAACATTTTTGGGCTCGCGACCCTCTTTTTGAATCAGTAATGGCCCCGCGACCCCCTTTGGAAAACTAATGTGATTATGTTGCGATAAAAAATAAAGAAATACATCAATTTACGATCTTTTTGATTAATTACGACATTTTATGTTATAACCAGGGAAAAACACTCTCAGTGTGATTGCTGCGCTTGGATTTGGGACACTAGATTTGAAATTCGGTGCTGTGTTTGAGACAACGCCAATCTCATGTCATCTTCAACGTTCAGTCTGTTTCTTGTCTTCGGTTTGATTTGAAGTAAAGTTGAAAATCCGCTTTCACAAAGGTATGTTGACACGAATGGGATTAGGATCTTCAATGCCTCCATGGAAACTTTGGGGTACGAGCCATACATAGCACACCAGAACTGGCTCAGTTCCTTTTCATGAAACAAATCGCGAGATGAAGAATCGTTTTTCCAAGCCCAAGTATTCATCCTGTATCTCATCTGGAAGGCTAGCCACATCCAATGAAGATGAAAACGGGTTGCGTACTAAAGCTGCTACTTCTTGCTTCAACTCGGGGAAATACTTCTCAAATGGCTGCTCCAGTGAATCAAAATGTGCAATAATTTCTGCTTGGAGAGCCGAAGTCAGCTCGCTTGCTCCTTTATCGGTCATATTGCACAGACGTTCAAACATGGCAACATTTCCCATCTTAACTTTTCGGCGCCAATTTTTTAGTTTTTCCTCGAATGCATGAAAATGATCTTGGAAGTGAACAAGATTGGATGGCCCTGAAGTTTCAAATTCAGCTAATTGAGATGCTCAAAAACATCAGCTATGTAAGCGAGACGCTTCTGAACGTCTCCTTCATTAAAATGTGCAAGGAAATCATTTTTCCCTTGAGCTTTCAAAAACGTTTGGATCTCATCCTTCAACTCGAAAACACGGTTGAGTATATTACCCTTCGACAACCAGCGTATGGAAGTGTAGAAAAGAAGAACCTGATCTGAGTTCATTTCCCTGCAGCGTTCCTTGAACAAACGTGTATTCAGGGCTCCAGACTTAACATAGTTAACAATCTTCATGAACAATTCCAGTACTTTCAATAGCCCTTCCGGCAACGTCTTGCTGGCAAGAGCATGTCGACGGATCATGCAATGGACACCTGCGGCGTGTGGGGCAAGCTCCTTGACCTTCTTCTGAAATCCAGATTTCTTGCCAAGCATTGCAGGAGCTCAATCGGTGCAAACGCCACCAAGTTTTTTCCACTGCAAGTCACCAGATTCAAAAAACGCCTTGATTTTAGCCACGATATCATCACTTTTGGTAGTAGTTTCCAAGTCACAACAGAAAAGAAACTCCTCCTTTAAATAGGCAGTAGAGCATACGTACTTCACAAACACCAACAGCTGCGCACAGGAACTGACGTCCGTGGATTCATCGAGTTGAATTGCGAATAAAGGAGATTGTTTTATTTCTTCCAGAACATGCTCTTTCACGTCTTCGGGCATATGGACAATTCGCCTTTGCACAGTGACATAATGACACTTGCCGCATTTTTTTTTTCACTTGCTTCCCCAAGGCCTGCTAGGTTTGATCAGAGTTTCTCCAATCGTATGAGGTTTTTTTTAGCGGTTTCCAGTGCTGTCTCATGACGCCTGCACTACTGCTGTGTTTTGTTGTTGAATGCTGCCAGTGCCAGTGGCATCGAATCTCTGCCGTTTCAAGCCAGCTTCATGACGCCGGAAAAAGCCCACATCCTTAGTACTATGTACTATGCTCGGCATGCTTGGTATCCAAAAGCCGTTTCAATTTTGATGGCTTCATTGACTTAACACTCAACACAACGCCACAAAGCACGCACTGTGGCTTATCGACGTCATTAACGATTATAGTTGTGAAACCGAATTTCATATAATCCTCTTTGCGTTTCTTTTCCATGGTGAGGCCGTCTATAAAGTACAACATAATCTTGTTCTTTTCTGTAACTATTTTAAATTTATTGAATACTTTACCTATTCAAGTTGACGATATTTAGTTTGCAACGGTAAACCAAAATCTCAGCAAAATTTTAAATGTTGAAGCAACAAATTGGTCGGTTGATTGATTCGGGACTCGACGCGTGAATGGCCAGTTCAGTTGTAAAAGAAGACAAAATAAATGAGCCAACTACTACTGCGCATTCATTGAGTTTTTCTTCACGTTTAACGACGCACCAGGACGCACACTAATACATCAACTCACATCTCAGTAAAAAATGAATCCATTCAATCGCGTGTGCTAGTAAAAAAGACAATGGAAGAAGCAACTGTCCTTGGTTGCCGTCCGTTCACCACTACTCTGCTCTACTCGAACGAATTAAAAGACGCACAAAGACCAAAATATACTCGTTTATTCTTTAAATTCATGCACTTTATAAGTAGGTTGCATTTTATTTTATGGATCAGTTTTTTTTTTATTCTGTATGCATAAAAATTGTCACGCTGGTCAGACGCCTGCGACCCCCTAGAAGGCACTTGCGGACCACCGGTTGGGAAGCCCTGCACTAGAACGTAAGAAACACGTTCAAGCACTGATTGGAATTTTGAGAGATCATTCCCTGCATTAAAAAACTAGTTATAAGAGAATGATGATTGTGATAGGAAATCATCATATGCAAACAGCGGGCAGCGATTGCAAAAAGCAAATTTCAAACAAGTTATTTAGCTATTGGTTATGTTCAATACTGAATCATTTTAAGAAATTTGAACACTGAAAAATCTACATTCTAAGGCATCACTTTATATTTGCGTTATTTTAGATAGTTTAATGTTAAAAATCAATAGTTTTCATTATTAAAATTGACGCGTAGAAATATTTCCGATCGACTGGTGCAAACATTTAGAAAATATTTGGAGAAACGACAGAGATATTAACGCCCAAAATCTGACCGCATTTCGTGACGGTGAGCTTTGTATGAAAACCGACTATAATCATGAAATGGCAATCCTTCTAATATTCTGTATATGACATGCCCGGCAACTGAGTAAAACTGAAAACTGAGTACACTCAAACAGCATTGACTAAATATTCTAAGCTTTTTGCTTTCTGGAGCATTCTGTTTGATCCACGAAAGTACACAAAAAGAGCCGAAACGACGATCTGCTTGTTCTAGTCATAACGAAACGGAATTAGTTCAAATTTCGAAACCATTGGTCTGTGAGTTTCCAGAAAAGTCTAGACGATTTTTCGTTTTCCTAATAACTCAGGTGCTAAAACATGTCGTTTTGTGTCCAACGCGATGTGAGCGTTTCACAAAGTAAAATAATTAAAAAAGAAGTAGGCGTAAGTAGCGCCTCTTAAACACTGCCGTAAAGATACCACGTTCCTTTGAAATGTTAGAGCAGTATTTCTTGCACCTTCTCTGGTTTAATATTAAGCTAAAACTAGCGTAAACAACCTTTGTTTTTTGCAAAAGCTTAGTGTGTGAAATTTTTCGGCGAACGGCATCCAGCCATCTAGCAAAAAAAAATAGTTTGGAATGTTAACCAGCGTTAAAAAAATGTGCGCTAGATATCACAGAAAATTAAACTTCTTTTTTTAATCTTTTCGATGCGTAGGGTATGTGTCCCTTAACTCAGCCTATTATGCAATGATCGATTACATTTTTTATTATAACTCATAAAGTTTTCAAGCTCTAAGCGAGATTCGACTTGTTAGACACTTGCTAAGATAAGTTTGATAAAACATTTGGTAGTATGTATCACGAAAAGTTACACAACTCTTTTGATAAAGTCAGAAACATTCGAAGATATGGATTTAATATCGGTCTATAAACACCAAATTGGGTCTATTCATGGATGCAACTTCGTCCCGATGGATTTATTACTCAATGCAGTCTTTGTACGGTTTTTTTTAATTTTATGAATAAAGGCATTGCCACCTGTATTCGATTTACTTAATACAACATTTCACAAAACAAACTTAAGTAAAACTGCCTCGAAACATTTAAGTGATGTTCATATATGATTTATCAGCCATTCAATAAGGAAAACATTATAATTCACTATACAATGATTTTGTTCCTTCGGTTTGTGTTTAGATGAGCCACTTGAATATAAACAACCGCAAATTCATGCATGTCCACTTGAAATTTTACCTATAACAAACTTTTTACTACGTTATTGATACAACAACAGGCCATAGTTGGGTACATACAAAAAAATATGTCCCCAACATTGGGTCTACGATTTTCTTGTAAAATCATTGTTATTTTGGCTATGTGAACAGTTAGTTTGTTACGTGTAACTATTTTCTCAACATCGATTCAATTAAGCCAAATTTAGATCACTTGAAGATCTGTAGTTCGTCTATTCAGCTTAACCAGTGAAATCATGATGCCCCAAAAGTTCAAGAAATCGAAAATTATGCGGAAATGAACAACTATAAGTTGATTAATATTATCTCAATTGCTACAGATAAAATCGGTCATCCTAATAGCAACATGATTTTGTTGATTATCGCTAAATTAATTACGCATTTGGTACATAGGCCGAATGAAGGTTATGGGCTAACGTTACATCCCCTTACCCTACCTGTTTTATAAAACTGTATGAAAAAAAGGCCAGAAATCTGTTTGCTTTGCTGAGATTATTCAAAAAAGGATTAAAATAATGTCAACTTAGAATTTTTACAAGGCAAAACATATGCTGGATTCTATAATTAAGAATGATAAAACAGTTCACAGGCAGCTTTGAACCCAAATGATGCCTCTGGTACCGGTAGAGATCTCCTGATTTGAGTTTTGATTCCATGTTTAATTTATCTGTCATAAGCTTCCTCTTCCTATAAAGCAACATCATGCTGGAGGTGCCTAACAAAAAAAGCAGCAGATAAACTGCAACTCATTTTCAATTTTTGATACAAATAAACTATCAATACTATCAACTGCCACAGCTTTCAAAAGCTAAAAGTTTTTCAACAAAGTTTCAAGAGGCAAGAGTCATACTTCTTCCATCTACCTTGCCCGTTGCGCGCCTCTTTTTGTACCATTTGGTTCCTTGCTGCGATCTTCTCGTTTAACATCTCTGGAAACTCGCCGTTGCACCATTCGTTTCGTCTTCTGCATTCCACGTATCGTAGATCACCTTCAGCTGCCTTTTGTAAGGCTGCTTTCGCGTGGCTCCAAGTTTCAAGAGACAAGAGTCATACTTGTTCCATCTACCTTGCCCGTTGCGCGCCTCTTTTTGTACCATCGGTTCCTTGCTGCGATCTTCACGTTTAACATCTCTCGGAACTCGTCGTCGTCCCATTATTTTCGTTTTCTGAGTTCCACGTATTGTACATGGAGTACATGGATGGAGAAGAACGTACCAATCATAAATGATAAACAAATCCTCTCCTAGGCACCGGTTGACTATCCACACCTTTGTCCAACTGCAACTTCAATGATGCCCTGATGCACCCTCGCAGTATTAAAATGTTTAAAGTCAATCAATTGTGGTTAGGTAAAGGCAATACATTTTACATATAGAATATATTAAGGAAATAAGTATATATCGAGTGTTTGTACTTTGATACGGTAAAATGGGTAAGAACGGTTACGCTGGGGAACTTTTGAGGTACCCAACTTTGAAGGATACTTTGGGCACCCCCCAAAGATAAAGTGCAAATGGATGAGATGTCTGGAATTTGTGAAATCCCTTGCAAGAGTTGTCCGGCGGTTTATTTAGGTTTAACCCGTTGGAAAATAAAAGTTCGTTTGAGGAAACACTAATAATGTGGCTTCATTGTACGGAGCATACCCAAGTAACAAAACTTGTTATGTAATGTTCAAAAATTCATCTTTAAAACACGATCTCATGTATTTTTTAAGTACACAAAACTTATTTCTGGTATCTTATATGACCAAAACAGCGCTAGAAATCGATCTATTTGAAACATCTTTAAGGTCACAAAAGATTAGTATCTTCCATTTAATTCGAGTAAGTCGAGTTATTAGTACGAGACACTGAAGAAGTCTGCACATTGTAGACGAAATACGCGTATCTGTCGAAGATAAGCAAAGGTAGTTGGAATTAAATGGAAGATACTAATTTTTCTTCTAATTTCTAGTTACAGGTATTCCACTAAACAGCTCAAACCCTCTAGGATTCACAAAAGATGTTTTTAGATACAGATTTAGGACGTTTTCACCATACTTTGAATAACATGCTTTCAACATGATGATATCTTATCTTGGTAGTTTCTAGCATCATAATATTAAATTGGGTATAATTAAGTAATTCCAAAGTAAAAACAATTGCAGAAGCACATGAACATGACATGCTATTTTGAAAAATGTCAAACGAACAGAAGATGACAAAGATTGTTTTTTATGGTGCAACTTTTGGTTTTACTCTTGCATATTTTATGCGCCTTTCTAAAGTTTAAAAAAAATCAACAGAAAATTCTCTTATATTTAGCAATTTTGTAGCATCTCTGTTGGAATCATCAAAAATCATCATGGTGGATTACTGTGTCTACACTGTGGATTAAAAGTATTTTTTAAACATAAAAAAATGTCTATATTAGCGAGCAATTTTCTTTCTTACTCAAAGTGAATCATAAAAAAACGCAGCTTTCGAAATTTTTAGTGATAATTGTAGTCATAGTTTCAACCGTCACTGTAATTTTCTCCATATCTATGGCGTGAAGTTGTAAATGAGTCCAAAATATACCTTGAGAGCAGTCTAATAACATACCCATGATGTAGAAGTCATATATTCTCGAAAAAAACATGAGTGACTTATGAAAGCAAATGTTTTGCCACAACATCCTCTCAGGTTGTATTTGATAAAAGATTTTTTTCATTCCATTCTTAATGCTCTTCTATAAAAAAATAACTAACCAAAAAATATGTTTTTGGTATTACTTGGGTAATCTAATCTAATCTAATCTCATACTAACGCAGCCAATTCTTGAAAGCATCCTGGAAAATGATGTTTTCTTGAGTACATCATTTTTCTTGTCATCGGCCAGGCCAACTGCGTAGTATGTGCCGCAGAGAGGATTCCAAGAAATAGAGCGATTCCAGAAAGATCTAAAATCGCTTTACTACTCTGAATCAAGGGAAAGAAGAAAGCGTGGACCTCCCGTACCAAACGCTTCCATGTTGAGTTATACAGTGTGATAATTAGTACCTTATCGTTGGGAGCATAGATGCTAGAAAGATTAGTTTATGCTCCTTTTGCCTGTGGGTGAACTTTTGGCATTTGAACCAAAAGCGTGGCAATAATTGCCAAGGTTATAGCGCCTTATCTCGCTCCATGGGGGGTAAGTGGACCTAAACATACGATGATGGATAAATGCGAAGCTGAAAATAGCATAAAAAATATTGTGAAGGGTTGTTATAATATAAAATGAGAATAACATGTGTACTATCTGCATGTCTTCTGATTCTATGTATGATCCAAAATTATATACCGTATAAAGAAATAAAGAATACTTACATTTTTCGTGGTAGGGTAAGACTTCAGCATGCTATCTTACCGCGCTGCCTACATTGCGTTGGTGGGACTGCCTCCTAAGGTATAGCTGACGAGATACAACGTTTCTTACTCAGCCGCTGGTGAACAGACCTCATTGGTGGACAGACGCTCGGCACGCACCTCCTCAATCTAGCTGAAGCCAGAAGGACAACAGTGCCCAGGCTGCACTACCAGCTAAGTACGCAACCCTTAGCTGGCGGTCTTTGTCATCTGCTGACCCGTGGAAGCATGAGGTAGGAACTTGTGAGGACCAGAGCTATGTTGCGGGGACGCACGCTCCATCACAGTTGTCGACTCACCATTTTGCAGCCCTTTTTGGTATTACTTGGGTAATCTTGTTATAAACTGGGATCATGCAAAGCTGGAAACAATGTGTCAGGAAAGTAACACATTTAAATACCTCTTCCACATTACAACAAGGAAAATGAAATGATTCCTTCATTTTCTGACGTTTATTATATCTCTTATCTCGTAAGCTGTGATTGTTTCATTTGACAAATCAGTTCAGGAGCTAATTCCATAGAGTTCGGGTGATCAATGTACATTTTCAGCTACACATATTTTGTAGCAAGCCAGGCAAAGCTTAAAAGAAGGTTGATAATTTCGAGAGATTTCTTCCTAATATTAAAGAGAGAAAAAAACGAATTAAAAAGTAGGTCATTGTTGCTTCAAAATATTCCTTAATTGATCCCGGCGTAGTGGTTTACATCCATTTCTCTCACGCCAAAGTCACGAGTTCGAATGTCACCCCCGGACATGTTAAAAAATAGCCAAAAAGTGTATTTGAGTGACTACGACGGGAAATGAACCCGCCCTGGGCTGAAAATCTCGATGATCAAGGAACTAAAACTCTTTTTGAGAGTTAACTCAACTTTAAGAGTTTTAAACGGAAAAGTTTCCAAGACTAGCCAGTGAAATGCTTTGCTTACGAATGTATGGTTTAGATCAAACATCTGCATTCATTATAATTGTAAACTATATTTAATGTTTCCAATTTAAAGCTTAAATATATTTTTGCATCATTCAATGTTATGATAAATGTCTCCAAGCCATTTAAATTCGGCTAAATATGAGTTTATGAAACTTTAAAAACCCGTGCATTCGAGAAAAGGAGTGGCAAATTTGAATAGTTTGAATCTGTTGTTGCAAACGTTATAAGACTTGAAAGAGCTTTTAGTTAAAATTGTGAATTACTGGCAACACTTTTTAATCGTTTCATTTCCGGAATCTATTGTTTAAATCTTGGAAGATTAGTTCACTATAAAAAAGCTTTTTCTGTGCCATTCGCATGATATCTAGAAAATTCATAAGTGAAAATGTTGCACTACTGTGCGACTTCAAAGAAGACCCTAAATAAGCTGAAAAAGCTTGAAAAGTTTGACTCAAACTTATTTTCTTTGCTACGTCTAGACACCTGAATATATCCTTCTGTATTGAACCCTTTCTAATCGCTATTATAGTTTGCCAGATCGAACCTTAGCTAAATAGGAGCAAATAGAATTAACGCAGGATAAAAAGATAGAAAGAATGCGTTGAATCTGAAGTTGAATGTGAAAATTTTCAGATTGTCCATCGCCAATCAATGTCGGCAAGGGTAGACTGTCGACGAATTCTCAGGCAGCTCAGTATCTCCAAAATTATTATCAACTACGCGAAGAAGAACTGTACACAAACCACAACAATAACAGCAACAGCTTATCGAGCAAGTTTATCATCATCTCTGAGGTCGGAAACCAGTTCTGAATAATGGCGATGTGTGTACTGTATATACAATATGCACCAACTTGACATCAAGTTTCACAGTAGTGAGTGAAATCGTTTCCATTGCATCGCGTATCTATTTTGTTTGATTTCATTTGGTTTCCCAACACCACTGCTATCTAAAGTCGGAGGATTAGATTCTGCGATCAGTAAGACACTCGTCATGTTTTTTTTATTGCAAAACGTAACTGATAAAATTAAAGATTCATGACACACCAATGGACGGCCTAAAAAGCAACAGCAGCTACCATCACCCGTATGAATTCGACTCACAAATTCGCTTTTAATTTTTCATCAATCCTATTTAGTTGTTTCGTTATCATTTCTCCCCTATCCATTGTTCTTGTTCTTTACATTTTGCAGAAGTTGTTTCCCAGCAGACCTACGAGCGACTCTAACTATGCTAGCGGCTTGAATAAAACTCAACCACAAACACGTCACAAGTGGACGACGGGAGAGAAAAATCTTCAAACTCAACTAAAAAGAACTCTTTGGTGATCTACAACAAAAGCAACAAACGAGCGAATCGTTAAAAGTAGTTTCTATTTTATTCCTTTATAATTAAGAAAATTGACAGCTCCTGCTCCTTCTGTCCTGATTACAAAACAAGCAAGGTAGTAAGATTCGATCAAAATTAGTGTTTTTATTATCTGAAATGGAACTTTTTAATCTTTTTTAATGAATACAAACTGAATAAGACATTGTAATGAATAAAAAAGTAATGGAAAACTCTTAGTAATTTAACATGTAGATTTGCCAGCGGCTTAAGAGGGAAGATCGTATTTTATACTTATGTTACGTATTTTCAGAAAGCAGAATAAAAACAGCATTAATAGTTAAAGCGAATCAAACGTATGTATCATTTAAGACTTAGACCTACTTGAATCAATTATTAACGTGTTAGGAAAATTGTAGAAATCGATACAATTAAATCCGTAGGAAACATACATTTTCTCTATCGCAAACTCTGAACGTACTTACCTAGCTTTACGTAAATCGAAAGTGTTCGAAACCTATTTTTAGAGAAACAAATTTGTAAACTTTAGTATTGCATCCCGTCCGAGGAGTAATATTTGCACGCCTCTCTATTCTCAAACCATCCGAGAACATAATCTGCTTTCGCCTGTCTTTTGGATTGCTTGTTTGAAAACCGAAACTGAAAATTGATCAAAATCTTAATCCTAGCTTTGAATAAATTTTCTCTATTTGTGTATTTTATTTTGAACGTGTTTTGTCTATAGATGTGATTGTTTTTTGTTAACCGCTTTCGTTCCTGGCTTGCAAATATTACTGCTTGGATTCGTTTCTTATGCCTGCAATGTTTTTACTACTAGTTCGATTGTGTGCTCTGGTGTCATGTTTAATCCAATAAGATGTTTCGACGAATGATGTTCCAAACTAGAAGCCGGATTTAAGTGGTATTGTAAGTGTATACTTTTCTCGGACATTAAACGAGCTGAGCGATTTCATATGTAGAGCATGGCATGGTAACGGAAAATGGCGTCGAATTCGACTTAGAAGTTCAAAAAGTGGAGTTATTAGTGAGTGAGTAAAATCAAGACATTGTTCTCTTAGCAAATTAGTATGCGTCTGAATTGAGCAGTAATTATTCCTGATATTTATACAGTGTCGGAAACTTAACCCACAGAGTAAGTTCACGGTTTTGCACTTTTGAGTCGAATTCAACTGAGTTACTTTCAGTGGTCGCGTGCGTAGGTTGGGAGACATGAGAAAGTAGGTAGGGTAACCAGATGTGTGTAGGTAGCTGAAACTGTAGAACTTACTGTGAATGCAGGACACTCGCGAACGGCAAGGAGCGATCGGTGCACCCTTCCTCTTGCGTAAGTACCTTTTTAAGATGTTAAAGTAAACAAATCTTATATTTAAAATAACTGGTTTTATCATTTTTGTTCTGAGTATATCAATGAAAGAAATACATTCCTTTGACGTTATTTTTTAAGGCTTTGTTAATTGTTCAGATTTCTCACCTTTTTTCGACCCGTTTGAGGCAGGCTTGATGATGATGATGAAATACTACCATATGTTATAGCAAGGTAACATTCCATAGCAGTGGAATAATCTGAAAAACGATTTGATCAGCATTCTATTGTTGTTTGTGATCATCTAGCTCCTATATGAAGGGCCCAAAACGTTTGGGCGGGCCCATAACAGAGACACTTAGGCGAAACCAGCGAATGTAGGGAAGAGAATCTCCTTGCAAAAGCAAGTTCACACCACAGCCCTCGATTGACAGAATAAACCCAATAGATGGGATCGACGAGCGCACCCTTGTTCCGCGAAATGTTAACAATAGGGAGGAAGCAGTCCCATGCTCTCTATCCAAATCGTTTCACTTGGGTGCCCTGATGGTCCCTCCCTTTCCCCGTTATATATTATGTCATGTATATTTAGTATATTTTGTAGTGATCATTGGATTGCTTACCTTGTGTATAATTTGACTGAAAGTAGAATTGGTTAGGATTTTATACTTATAGCTCTGTATCGTCTCGGTGTTTCTGCTTTTGAAGAGCTGACTTTAGGCAAAGGCCTATGCTGGTCTATGGCCTATGCACGATGGTATTGCTCGCGGTCATAATATAGGGAAGATAACAGGACAAAGAAGAAAAAGCATTCGTTATTGGTAACATGCTACGCGCATGTGAGATTATCATCGTGATGTTTTCACAACGGCCGTGCAGAATGGTTCGACGGATGCATATGAGAGATCATTCCTGATGAATTGTCACTCCATCATGTTTGGTTATACAAGACCAGAAACATTTTATAACGTGCTATATTTGAGAATATCAGGACAATGATCCCCATCGCATCTTCAAGTGATCATTACAAGCTGTCGATTTGGTTCAGGCACTTTTAAACGTTGATGTGGCGACCTATTTACACATGAAATCTGCCGCGCCCATACGAAGGGCAGGGCCGACCCGTTTTAAGCAGGCTTATCCTTGAACTATATTGACTTGCATAAGCCGCAATATTTTAACGTAGGACTACGTTTCTCTTTTCTATACCGGGTGGCATCCCAAAGTTTAAAAAAATTAGCGTGTTACGCAAAAGTGAAAGACTTTTGAACGCTTATACCTCTCGTTGGACTAAACAGAATGACTTCATTCATACGCCATTTGATCAGAAAAACTCACCATTTTTACCCTTCTTACATCAATAGAAGGGTATTAAGATCGCTTGAAAACTCGACTTTTTATCCGAGGCCCACAGGGCCGAGTGTCATATACCATTCGACTCAGCTCGACGAACTGAGCACATGTCTGTGTGTATGTATGTGTGTGCGTGTGTGTGTGTGTGTGTGTGTGTGTGTGTGTGTATGTGTGTGTGCGTTACAAATAATGTCACATCGGTTTCTCAGCCATCTGTGAACCGATTTCAGTTCTGTTGACGGCAAATGGAAGCTACAACATTCCCATAGAACGCTATTGATTTTTTTCTCATTCGGACATTTCGTTACGAAGATATGAACGAAACAGTACTTGAAGGCCTATTATAATAGTAATCAAACAGTTTGGTCTCCGATTACATACTGAGCTATTTGTGTACCGATTTTAGTTTTGTTGGTGCCAAATCAAAGCTATGAAATCTCTAAATAACTGGTCAAAATTTCATTATGATTGGATAATCCTTCATGGAGATATGACCAAAACAATACCTGAGAGCACATAATTGTGAGATGAAAATATACTCGTTGCAGTGCAAAACCGAACAAGACCAATCACACCAATCGATGCCGCTTGCATTCTATTGTGTCGCATCTGGTGCGTTGTATAGCACATACAGCGGACTAGCCACACTATGCGACTGTATAGAATTAGAGCAGCATCGATTGGCTCGAGTGGTCTGGTTTTGAACTGCAACGAGTATTTTCGAAAATTACACAAAGTCTCCATTTACTATTTTCAACGAACATGTACTTATTAAGCATCTCACCATCGCACAGTGGTCGGAGATGGTCAAATCACGAACTTAATTGTATAGCGCCTTTAATATTATCTTTATCCGAAAAATGTCTGAAGACGAATTGTTGCCATATGTGTTGCGCATAGCTTGGTATTTAAAAAAAAAACTCATCGCCTACTATGCAAAAAAATAAAAAAAACTAACTTAGTTTCCTTAATAGATAGATCGATATTTTCTTGGGCAAAGTTGTAGATCTACTCAAAATATGAAACTTTGTTGAAAACAAAAAAAAATCTATATCAAGCAGTTTTGGAGATATAAGTCATTTTTGGTGACAACCCCTTTAAAATTAGTTTTTCTTCCCTAACTTATCATATATACATTTTTTATGCAAACTATGATTTGAACTAATGTAAACAACGTAAAATCACATGTTTTGGTGAAGGAAACATGTACATCAATGCATTTGTTGAAAAGTTAGAGCACTTTTTAACTTCATTTTACCGCAATTTTGACTGTATATAAGGAAGAAGGTGGCAAACCGGGAACCAAGAAAAGTTATTTTTATTAAAGTTTAGACTTGGTTTTTCAAACTATTGAAGGTTTGATTAGCGCCAATTCATAAATGGCTAAGTACGATCACGTTGAATGATTGCACGTTTTTGACTTTTTTCTATCCAGGAATGAGCAAGTTACCTAAATTTTGCAATGCTGCTTGCACATTTGAGAACCAGATATGATCAAATATAGTCATAATCAGTGAAGAAATGTTTTTGGGGTATTCAAAGGTGTTTGTATGGGAAATTGTGTGGAAGTGTATTTCATTTCGTTTGGAGTCTTTTTCTTTTATTCGACAAATAACACAATTGTTTTGCTACTGCGTATTTCAAAACAATACAATACAGTAACTGTTCGTTAACTGGGTGGTATTTAACTGGGCGTTCGCTAAAAAAACAAGTATATAAGTTTCGTAGACGATTTAAAAATTGCTAAAATGTACGAAATTAAGTCGCAATTCCATAAAAACAAAGTCAAACATTTTGCACAATGGGGTGCAGAATAAGCTACATCGCTATAACGCATAAGACATAAAAACATTATTTAATGTATGTATTGTGCAAAGCTGTATTTAAACCGAATTCTGATCGAACGCCCCCTCGAAATTTATTTACATCTGAAATGACAACCCAGATAACGAGCAGCATCCGCTAACTGGGCTATTCAGTTGGCCCAGTTAGCGAACTGTTGCTGTATATTGTACATTAATTGAATCATAACGTCAACATATCAATAATTTTTATTTATCATCTGTATCGTTTTCACTGTACAAAAAATCTAGCTTATACTTTGCATTTTCGGAAAACTCCTTGTCCTTTTTTGGGGACTTTGCCCTCAAACTGACAATAAGTGGGTTTGAAGAAACCAATACTCCAAGAATGAGATCACCGTTTGTAATAGCTCGTGATGTTTTCCGGGTGTGTTCTAGCCTGAACCTTTTTGTTACTTTATTAAGCGACTTTTGCGCTTCTTCAGACAATTGTCCGATAGGAACACTAAAATGAAGAATTACATCGGCACCGTGCATCAATATTTTATGGACAGTAGCGGGCAAATAAAACCAAGGATATGCGGATACCAACAACCGAGCAGTTTCTAGACAATAGTTTTTGAACTTGAACGAATTAATTTCCCTTGCAGAAGAAATAACCTGTAATATTGATGAGCACCAAACGGCAATCAAACGATTGCCTCCTCGTCCATACCCAAAATCTCTGCAGAAACTTCAGTATTCTCAAAAACCGTCACGCTATGTTCCCGTCATTTGACGTGCCTGCTCCATTACCACGTGGCATGTCAACGATTAGTCCTAGTTTTTGTTTGAATTGCTGCTGGATAATTTGCTTGCGGTCCTTAACTTTTTCTAAGTCAGGTTCCCTGCAACGCCATTTTTTCACTTCCAACTTATAGCCCACGCGAAGAAAATATTCAAAAGATCGGTAAAAGTTATTAGATATAGGATTGATTGTAGAGTTTTGAAATAAAATGTTGGACCCAGTTTCAGCCCTGACTGAAGCGATGAAGAAGATGTTTGCGTCCGTTTTGGTACTATCTTCATCATCAGCAAACTTTTGTTTATATTGACTGTGGCCGGTACTTCCATTTCACGGTGAGGATAGCGTTCATTAGGTCTGAGTCCGAATAATCGTCTAATGGAGTTGCTTCCAAAATCTGCTGGGCAGTGTGATCTAGAAGCGCTTGTAGCTGAATTTCAGCTACAGTTTCCTCGATCTGGAAAAAGCAGGTTTTCTTAGCAGTTAGAACTCTGTCATAGCTGGGGTAAGGGTCACAGTTTCGGGTCCTGGCTTGTGTTCACAATTGATTATAATCATATTTACTCAGGCTCAAGTTAATAGTTCACACACACAGCAACCGCATCAAGCGCACTGTATAGAACAATAGCTTTGGGTTTTATCTTGTTAATATGATGAGGCACATCATAAGGACTGAATTCCACTTCCTGTAACAATGATTGTGTAACATTTTTTTGCCCAGCATTGTTGAATTTAATTTGAGCAGCATAAAGCAATTCTTCTGTGTTGTAATTTGTACAAAGGTCCATCGTTTTCCTTCGCTTAACGATTTAAGAACTATCCTTAAAAGAAAGTGGTTTATGCCACGCTCCGAGCTTGAACCTGAGCTGGATGGCAACTGCTCCAACATATGGAGTGGCAATTCAAACGATTCATCCATAAAACGTACAAATGCCGCCAACCCTTAGCTCGGCGTCCTATTATGATTTAACCACATTTCATCGAACCGTTTGCTCAAGTAATGGACACATTCTTCAACTTCCTTTGCAACTTCGGGCATAGTGTTTTATGCGAACGAATAATAAAGTTGTATATTTCAAGACTTTTGATCGATAAATCTCCCTTGACTTTCCGCCAAATCGAGAATATTTCCCGTTTTACAACTGGAACCAGAAAAACTCCAAAATTTTCCATCAGAGGTTTAAAAAATATAAAAATGGACCTGTATTAAGAATGTTATTTTCTAATACAAGCCTACCTGCGTTAGCTGAAGCCATTTTGATTGAAAGCTCAGCTGTTTTCGTATGGTTTGACAAACACACTACGTATTAATCACGCACGAACTGAATATATTCTGAAATAACTATAAAAAAAGGCTGCCTACTTATTGTAACTACTAGTTTCATTGTTAAAATGAAAACATAGGAGCAGGACTACTTGATCGACATGTTAGGGCCTGTTCATAAACCACGTGTACTCATTTTTGAGACAACCACCGCCCCCTCGTAGACTTTTCTCCATACAATTTTTTGAAATTTTGTATGGAGTGTAGACTTTGACTCACCAGAAAAGTCTACGTGGTTTTTCATATTTTTCCCTACAAACCTCTGAAGCTGCTTTGCAAAATTAAGGTGACTTGCTCGTTCTTGTATAGAAAAAGTCAAAAACATGCAATCATTCAACGTGATCGTACTTAGCCATTTATGAATTGGCGCTAATTAAACCTTCAATAGTTTGAAGAACCAAGTCTAAGTTTCAATATAAGTAACTTTTCTTGGTTCCCGGTTTGCCACCTTCTTCCTTATATACAGTCAAAATTGCAGTAAAATGAAGTTAAAAAGTGCTCTAACTTTTCAACAAATGCATTGATCTACATGTTTCCTTCACCAAAACATGTAATTTTACGTTGTTTACATTAGTTCAAATCATAGTTTGCATAAAAAATGTATATATGATAAGTTAGGGAAGAAAAACTAATTTTAAAGGGGTTGTCACCAAAAATGACTTATATCTCCAAAACTGCTTGATATAGATTTTTTTTGTTTTCAACAAAGTTTCATATTTTGAGTAGGTCTACAACTTTGCCCAAGAAAATATCGATCTATTTATTAAGGAAACTAAGTTAGTTTTTTTATTTTTTTCATAGTAGGCGATGAATTTTTTTTAAAGATACCAAGCTATGCGCAACACATATGGCAACAATTCGTCTTCAGACATTTTTTGGATAAAGTTAATATTAAAGGCGCTATACAATTAAGTTCGTGATTTGACCATCTCCGACCACTGTGCATCGGTGGATTAATGAGGGTTTTTATAACTAACATAACCTGGTCATTAAAAACTAATAATCGTAATATTTTAATCACATTGCTGAACAATACGTTCAGGATTGACAAATAGTTCATTTTATAAACTGAATGTATGGCATATTGAATATTTTTGAATTTTCTTGGAATTTCTGATGAAAATATGTATCCAGTACAATATTGCCCACATTTGAGTTTCTAATTTTGGTGAAGTGTAAGAAGGGTTCAGTCTCACCATCGGTGGATTAATGCGGGTTATTGTATTTAAATTTGAAAGAAGTTTCATTAGTATAAGTAGTTCAATTTTTCAATTCAAAATGACCTATTTTGCTGCCATACAAATTTGCATAGTAACAGATTGAAAAATTTGTTTTCCCTAACACGGTCGTAGAAAACGGATAGCAAATGTCTTCTTCTTCTTCTTCTTCAAAATAACTTCGCTTTGTTGCCCGTGTCGGATTTTTCAATTGTGGCCCAATATTCCTAAATTTGCTTCGTTCTGCATTTTCGTGACTCCCTTCTTTCCTGGCTATGCTATCAACGCTAGTATATAGCCGCGGGCAAACGAACTTGGTTCAGTTTTCGCAAGCAGCTGCCGGTTCGAAAGAGGCTTTGCGCTCTCGCCACAGTCCTTCCGTTGTGGTATGGGAGACAAAGCAATGCTGGAAATTTTACAGATTAATTCTCGGGTTATATCCATTAGGGTGTATCAATTGGATTCTCTCCGGTCTCGCTTTCTTTCATTTATTACAGCGCCGTTATAAAACTTTTGAGGGATCCTTTAGAATAGATCGAAACACAACAGTGTTCTATTTAGCGTTACTATCAAAAATAATATACCATCAAATCGGTGAACGCCAGTTTGTTTGTCATGCTATCCTATACCTCTGGGCAAATTTAAAACAAAAAAAACCTTGGACAAAATTTTGAGTTAAGCCCTTTTTAAGTCTTAAAAGAAAAAAAATCGAATAAAAATCAATATAACATTATAGAAAAACACATTTATCATCATAACGATAAACGCCAGTTGGTTTTTTGTACCATTCCACACGTCTGGACTTATATTTGAAAAAAAAAAAACCTTGTGCAAAATTTTGATTCAAGTCGTAAAAGCTAAAAAAATCTAATGAAAATCAATATAACGTCATGCTTGTAAAACCTAGATCGAATACGAGGAGCAAAAACCGAAAATAAGGCCAAACCGGTACACACTGGTATCGCCATGGACCATCATTATCGAATTATAATGACAGAATAATCATAAAACATGAAGACTGGTGCTTTTTCAGGTGTCAAAAAGTAAGTGAAAAATAATTATTGGCATCTAGGTTTCACTGAAAAAGAAACGATTTATAAGCTACTCATGCTCTCCGAAAATTATAAATCGCCGTTGCTTTTCTCGCGAAAACTGCTGTGTGCGTATAATAGTCTCTCGCTTCTCACATTCTCATATGCTTCTCCAAGTGGGTGAAAAAGGACGTTTCTCTTCTCAAGTAGGCGAAAATTTCAGTCTCTGATAAAAACACATTTATCATCAAAATGATGAACGCCAGTCTGTTCGTATAGTCATTCTACATCTTAAAGCGAATTTAAAAAATATCGGCGTAATTTGAACTTACGCCTTTTTATGCAATGTCACATAAGATACAAATGACACATACGCGTTTCATAATTATGTTTGTATTATGTTGTTTTCGTTTTTGCGGTGTTACACCATAAAGTGTAGAGCGCCAACAAGGGTGGGTTTTTGACAGCTCAACATCATTGGTTTGTAAACAATGGTGTAACCGATAGCTACACTAGATTTTTTCCCGGTGTACGGCGCACTATGGTATGAATGAACAAATTTCGCGACAAAAATCGATAACTCGCAAACCATTAACTTTAGACAGACGATGTCTTCAGGAGATTTAATTTTAAAAATAAGATTTACCTTTTGGTTTGGGTGGGAACTATGGTGGTCTTTTTATGTTCATAATAAAAATTTCAAAATTTTATTCTTATGATTTAAAGGATGTTTTGCTACTACAGAATTGAAGATATTTTAATTTAATGAAACTTTGCTGAAGAAAGTTAACTTCTATCTCATCTACGTATCGTTGTATAACAGTTTTTATAACTTTCCTTAGGGTGGGACTTAAAAAACAGTTTTATTGCTGTAACTTTTTTGTTTTAATTTTAATTTGAAAACTTTGTAGAAATGACTTTTAGGGAATAAAATGACAGACATTTTGAAGATACAAGATAGTTGCTAGTTATTGTATTAAAAAAGTTGTGTGGGTTGAAGTTTGAAAAAACATACGGTTTTGCAAGATATCTTATTCCATTATTTGCAAATATTTGAAAACACAGAGTACGTGAACTGAAAGAACAAAATTCCATCTACAAGATCTTTGCTAAATTGTTTGTCCCTTTTTGTCCCCTTAAGGAAAAAAAAACTCGTTTTTAAAACCTAATCAAATGTTGACACTGAATTGTTTCATTAGATCTGCTTACTTTTCTAATGCTTTGATTTTCTGTGGACATAAAACAAGAGACTAATAAGTTTCATTGTCCAGTTTGACTATGTACGTTCCCAAAAAAATGTCTCAGCAAAGGCAATCGAAGTACGTTGAGGAGTCTCGCAAGCGGAAGCGCGAGGCTATTGAGAAACATAAAAAAAAAACATAATAATTGCAAAGAGTTGGATTTTAAGAGTTGATAAATTATACAACTTCATGTGTACCCAAACACTCAAATAACCTTGTGCAATAATTTTCAACCATATGGTATGTGTTTATTACTTGAATAATGCCATTATTACTATACACCAACACGGTCCTACGATAATACGTCTCTTACGAAACGCCTCACTGAGTAGAAGTTTGATTAAAACTATTTTGTTATTTCTCATCTCAAAGAGCCATAACAAAAATACCACACATTATAACAATGGTATTGCAATCTTATCACAATCTTTGAACGGCTTCATTAATTCGATAATTTTTCAATAATGGATACACAGAAAAAAATAATGAATTTTAACAAGCGCGTAAAATGTCCCCTTTTTCAATTCCAAACCAAAGGAGGCGTAGACAACAAAATTGTTTGCAATCTTTCAAGCAACAGGCTAGATTCAGGCGTTATCTGGCTTAAATTCACATGAAATAATTTCGTCCAAATCTAGCATTCCTTTTATGTGCATTAGAGAACGCAGAAAATTCAATGTTTCTTTTTATCTGTGTAAGGAATAGGTAAAGAGAAGCTTTACTTTGCCACAGAAGAGTGAATATTATAGCTGACCAAGACTAAAATAATTATTCTTAGGCTGCACATGTATGTAAGACTTTGAAGCGATTAAACGACATAGAGATTAGTATTAGACAAATAAAAAAGGATGAAATGAACGGACAATTAAACGTAAACATTTTTACAATAAGGTGTGGCCCAGTTAGAAGCGGAACATAGACTATTGCGCATATTTCGGATATACAATAACAAAATAGTATTCTATTTTAAGTAAAATGTTCGACTTTATGTGAACTTTTCAAAAATACAAAGAAAATACAAAGAAAAATCATCTCGATTTCGAAAAATTTTGCGACTTTTCCCGGAATACGTTTTATTAACCGGCGCCCACTATTCTCATCCATCGTTTTGGCAATCTTATTCCACTTGGTTCTCAAATCATTGATGCTTTTGACGACACTTCCAATCACCCTCAGCTTCCTCTTCATAATAGCCCAAAATCTCTCTATCGGTCTGAGCTGGGGACAGTTTGGTGGGTTGAGTTCTTTCGGTATAAACTGAATTCCGTTGGTTTCATACCACTGTTTTACTGTAATGGCAGCTTGCAAGATCTGGCCAAAACATGACAGGTTCATTGTGGAATGTGATGAATGGCAATATTCGCTTTTGGAGATATTCGGTTCTGTACAGCTCTGAATTAAATGTCTTATCAGTGATGAAAACCTTGGTCTTCCTACCGCAGCTACAGATGCTTTGCCAAATCATCTATTTACGTGCAAATTTATCTGCAAACACAAATTTGAATTTAAACATCTCCCCGAGCCGTAGCCAAGTAACATTTTTGTCCCGGTAGCTGTTTGAAATCGACCTTTACATAGGTTTCATCATCCATGAGGAGACCATTGAATTTTGTCAACGCCTGATCATAAAGTTTTCGGGCACGGATTCTGGTCACATTGGTCTGCTTTTGATCCCTATTTGGTTGTCTACAGGCATGGCACGAGTTGAAGGCTTCCCGGAAAAAAATCTCGGGCATTTCTGTTTTGTTTTCAGGCAATTCAGGCAAGTTCAACTCGATACATATTTGGTAAGTAGGCATATCATTGCATGTTGCATTCATATTGAAACATAAATGTTGTCACTTTCGTCAGCGAAACGAACAAAACCTTATCAATGCGATGGAAGAAACCACTATAATTTCATTGATCCGATGCAAATATTCTTTTTCCGATATTCCATTTCCCAGGTGGTAAGAACTCCCGCGGCATTCGGGTTTCATCGTACGATCCGGACGATCCGAGCCACCAGCTAACACAGGGTGGAACCGGAGGATCGGGTGGAACCAATCACGGAAGCGGAGGAAGAAGCAGCAGCTACAGCACCGGCCAAAGCAACTACATTGCTCCACCGACGCTCGGCAGCCAGCGGAAGTTTATGCCCGGTGGGGGAGCCTCCCAGAAGGTGGCCACCATTAGTCAGAATTATAACGAGAAAACGATGCTGCTAAGTAGCGACGATGAGTACCAGTAAGGCCAGTTTTTTAAGGCGAGATTTCCGTTTCCATTTTCATTCCTTTGTGGGGTCGGTAGAAGTTTCGTTCATCTCTTTCGAACCCTGTTGGGACGTACCTTTCTTTGAGTATATGTTACACCTTCCAGAAACTGAGATTAGAAACGCTTTTATTCTGATGGATACACGCCTACTTGTGTGTATTTAGGGTAGGGGTTAAATCAAACTACATCTGAAAAAAAACAAAAACACGCAGATAACGATGCAAAAGTGACAATGGACGGGCAGAATAGTTATTTATATATTATATATGAAATTATCTTTGACAGCATATGTATAGATGGTAGTAAATAATAATGACGATCTTAAGATACAAGTGCAGGCAAACTTTACTGTAACTAATAAACACAAGCCGAGCTCTCACAAACATAGTGTCGAGTAAAGTGAAAGATTTAAATGAATATTAGTATTTTTGTGTAACTAAAACTAAACTCATGGAGTAAATGCTCCATAAGGGCTCTACCAGCGAAACAGAAAACACAACACAACGCCGTCACATTGTTGTATGAAACTCTGCAAATTATACTGGAAAATGCTTTTATTATTTTTTCAAAACAACTAGAAATGCTAAATATTGCAAAAAGTACAATATTCCTGCCATTTTAAAGAAACAAAACTGAAAAACGGCATAACAAGAACATCTACACATTTAAAAGAAGTACCCAAATAAATTGTTGAAACCCGTTTTTTTTGTTGATATTCCAACACAAACTTGAGTTGAGTTGATTCCTGTTGAGCAAAAAAGTGTAAACTACAAAGTTGTTTTGGAAACGCCCCTTAAACTAATAATTCATCGCTTAACTACCGGAAATCTTCTGTTTGAACAAATACAAAAATGAAATCCCTGTTGTTATGAGAACAAAATTCTGTAACCGAAGTACATAGATTACGTTAAGAATATTTTTCAGATTCTAGATTTATTTTTAGCTCACAAATCCTTTCATAGACGTAGCCGATTTATTAAAAAAAAGGAGGAACACGGTGGGATACTAATGATTTATCACGAAGGATTAGTATTGTTTATGCAATAAGGAAATTCTTTCTTATCATCATGACACAAAAAGTTTTTTTTATGAAAGTTTACTTTGCTCTACGTAGGTATAGTTTTGATTGATGACAGCAGAACACACCAAATGCGGTTAAAGCAGAAAGCTCATGAACTAAATCCTGAAACTCCTGCTTAATTTAAGCAAACTCCGTGGTAAGAACATCGGCTTCCTGCTGCTCAGATGGAACGTACTTCAACTCGATGCTTCCTCTTTGCCCCAATTCCTTCACAAAGCGTTGCCTGACGTCGATGTGTTTCAGCCTATTCCGAGCTCTTGGGTCCTGTACCACCTTAATGGCAGATTGATAGTCTTTGAAATATGAGACAGGCGATTTGAACTGAAAGCCCAACTCATTCAGAAACCGTGCAATCCATAATCCTTCGTAAGCTGCTTCACAAAGCGCCAAAGGGTGTACGGAATCAAATTGCGACACACCAAATATTCGGAAAAGTTCGCCCGTTCAACCAATAATTTTCAAACTTTCAGGGTGTAAAATAAAACGTCTTATGAATATTTTCCCATGTTTGTTTTATTCAATTTCAATTCCATATCCAAATGCACGAACCTTCTTCTTTACACTACTCATAAGGTCCTGTATAATATTTGGACCACCTTTTTTTTGTCAATCCATTTTTTCTTCATAGTTTCCTCCGATTTCACTTACTCAGGATGCTTCCAAAGTGCCTGCTTCATGATGACCCAGTACTTTTCAATTGGCCGCAGTTTCGGTGGGTTGAGATGCTTCGACACGAAATTGACCTCCTTAGCCTTGTACCCTTCAAAACCTCTTTCGAGTAATGGCACGAGGCTAAATCCGGCCAGAAAATCGTAGGACCATCATGTGACCTCAGAAGAGGAAGTAGACGCTTTTGGAGGCATTCTTTTCGGTACACCTGGCCATTGACCATTCCAGTTGTCACGAATGGGGTGGGCAATGTGGTTTCGTCAACATCTGGGTGTAGAGCTTCCGTGCACGTGTTTTACCTATGGTATTCTGCCGTTCATCGCGATTAGGCGCCTTTTGGACTTGGATTCCTCTTGAAAGCTTAAACTACCCGCTTGTGATCCTTAACACTATTCGGAGATCCATTTTTGCTACTTTTTTCTTTCCGATCGACGGTCAAACGTTCGTGGTACTGATTTAAAACACGAGACACCGTAGAATGTACCATTCCCAGCTTCCTGCTGATAGCTCGATAAGAAAGATCCGGATTTTCGAGGTACGTGCGCAACATTTCTCTGCGCCGCTGCTGTTCTTCCGACTCCATTTTCGCAACGATTGCACATCTGCTAGTGAAACTTACACAGCGTAAAAAAATACAATTGAACTAATTCCACCCAAAATTTCAATAGAAAACACCCAACGGGTAAAAAGTTACAGCCATTTAGAAGTGGTGCAATTTGATTTCGAACAACCTTTACCAGCTGTGCCTCAGTTGACGACAAAAAACAGTATATTGCCAGGTAGTACATCGTCCATGTCGAAGTACATTCGAATACCTTGAATAAGTATCCCGAACCAGATCGGCGATCGACAATGTCATTCGCCCAGAACACCACCAGGAAGGGTGCAGCATCATCTCCCTTATATTTGAGTCCAACGTTCACCGAGCCTAATAGATCTGAACGGGTGGACAACGCAACATACATCAGCCAATCACGCTGTGACTCCTCTCCTTTCTCCAAAAATCTTCACCGTCAGAATCATTCAGCTCATGCCCGATCACCAAGACATCGTTCACGTAAAGGATCAAGAAAATCTTTTGCCTGTCGCCACGCACATATAACCACCGCGCAGTGGTCAAAAAATCGATTTTAACGCTCTCAACTCATAGCTTCCTAAAGGCCGGTATCGTGTTCGAAAGAAATTTATTTTTCTATACCAAACCCATGTTAAATTCCGTTTACTGAAACAGAGAAGTAAAGAATCGAAAAGAAATTTCCGCAGCAGTATCCACCTGAAAAGAACGAAAAATAAAATTGGAATTTGTTAGGTTCCCACGCAAACTAATGGGAGCTGTCACTTTTACTTTCGGAAAAATGTTCCGCTCGGTTATTCCGTAAGTGAAGGTGACATTTCGTTCCATGCAGATCAATTGTCAAAATTCCGCTTGGTAATATTGAACAGAATTCCGTATCCTCTTTACTTTTTAGGTCGATACTGGCCTTAAATAGTGGAGCTAGAGCAATGGCGTCTTTGGCAAAGTTGCTACACGGAAAAAAAATCCGTGCCCGGATCCATGAACTGCAGTCATGAATTCTTGAACAAGCAAAAATATACCGTGGATTGAATCACGTAATCGGGAACTAGTTCACGTTTTTGGGTGAAAATCATGAAAACGTTAACTAGTTCACGGTCCGTTTTCATTTTCGTGAACGCATTTGTTTCTGTGTAGATATGACAAGCATCATATTTTGACAACATGACTTTTGTGATCAATCCCCCTGAAAGTGAGATAAAAAATTCAACTATTTTAGAAATTTGAGAAAGAGAGTTTTCAGCGAAATTGTAGAAAAAGTCAATACAAACAAATTTGCTGAAGACAGAAAAATTTTATTTTTCACCCAATTGGAGATAGAAAGCTTTTCTTAAGAACTAACCTCTAAAAACACATTTTTCACTGAAACATTTTGTTTTTAATTTAAAGGACAGTATAATGTTGTACAAAGTTATTTGCAATATCTAAATTCAAAACTTTCTAGAATATACTATACCTGCATTATTTCGTCGTTCGTTTTCGAAGGCTGTACCACACTTAGGAGCAGGAAGTAGCAGATAGACTTGGCTGCATCTAATAGTGGTGGTTAGTTTGTCCGTCCGTCTGATCGAAGTTATGTTCAAAACAAATTTCGATAGTTTTACTATATTTCATGATTCAAACAGTATACAAAATTGCGTTGTCGTGGTAACGTGTGATTGCCTCTCGTCCTTTCGGAAGCTGCATCATCAAGCAGCAAATCCATCTCCTCCAAAACAGCTAACTTTCACTTTAACCAATCGGGTTTCTTCTTCAGTTCAGCAATATGACATGGCAAGTTATCCACGTACTCCATAGCACCGAGAGCGAAACCAGATTACGTAATATCGTAGTCTTTATGCCACTCAGGTGACCGGTGATTGTGACCAGATTGAGCAGAATCACGAGGCTGCTCAGGTGTTTCCTCTCTGCTCAAGCTATAAAAACCTCTGATTCTTCGTTGCTTCCACCTTCGTCCAGTTATTCCTGCTCGACGACGACATCACGAACTGTTACGATGCTCTGCTGCCTGGGTTTTAACACATGTTCCTCAAAAACTGTATCTTTGTCCGCGATTGTAAAAATGTTTTTGAATGAAAAAAGAAAAATGAATTTTCTTTTTTCAATATATACATATAGGGCACGGGACGGGTTTTAATCAGTTCATTAAACTTCTGAGCTGTATGCTGTATGTAATCTATAATGAGATCTGCCAATATTTAGACGTTAATCCTTCTGCTTACTTCTGATTTATCGAAACATACCTTCAGAAACGAGCATTAGACTCAGAAAATTGCATAGCCTGGGAATAAAGTTTCCTATTGCAGGCACTTATTAAAAGCATGTGGATTGCTTTCCGATCATCAAAATGTTTTCTTCACCTCCGCAATCAGTACATAAACTAGCAATATTGTATGAGCACAGAGAACAGACATTGACGTCCATATACCTTTTCTTGAAAAACGTGTGTAAACGTTAATATGGGCTGCCGGTATAAGAAGCAAGTGCAGAGAAACACTAACAAAACAGGTTATGTGCTAGGCATTTTATTGATAAACATTGACATGACAGTTTTCGCACAACTGCAGCGCCGCTTACCAGGAGCATAACGACATACATTTGAAATATCGGTTTAAAGTTTTACACAAGTAGCAGACCGAAAATGAACGTCTGTTCTCTGTGGTATGAGTGCGATTCCATGCATATGTGAAAAGGCAGCATAGATCACTGCACGATGGCGTCATCAATGCAGTTTTGACAGTTCAGGGAGCTTGTTTACGTGGACTTAGAATATTTTCTAAGTTGTTTTCTTGTAAAAAAGCTCCCTGAACTGTAAAAAAAGTGAAGTTAATACATCCCGTGCAATGATCTATGAGATCGGCCAGTTCACAATTTGCTGCTATCGTCAATTTCCTCAACCCGCTGGTTGAGGAGATTGACGCAAAGAGGTGGCGAAGACCTTTGTAGGTATTAGTATTATGGTTTCAGTTGAAAATCGAATTTATCGACTGGCGGCAATCGATTTGTCTCTCGTTCTGTACGTTATACCTAATGTCGGAAGTAGTGCACTGTACGGCGCATCTGATGCGCCATACAGCGCACTACTTTCGACATTAGGTATAACGTACAGAACGAGAGTAAAACCGATTGTCGCTAGTCGAGAAATTCGGTTTTCAACTGAAACCATAATAACGCAAATTGTGTAAACAATCCGTGATTTCGGGTAGTGAAGTAAAACTCCGAAAACAAGCAAAGGTACACACTTAGAAAAATATACAGTATTCGGTAATTTTTTACCGAACTTTCAACAGCTGAACGTTCGGTAATCCAATTTACCGGATTTCGGTGAAATTTTACAGTATTCCGGTAAAAAAATTACCGAGACTTGTCAAATTTTACCGAAATCCGGTAAATCGGATTACCGAACTGTTCAGCAGTTGAAAGTTCGGTAAAAAATTACCGAATACTGTAAAATTTTCTAAGTGTGTACACACTTAGAAAATTTTACAGTATCCGGTAATTTTTTACCGAACTTTCAACAGCTGAACGTGCGGTAATCCGATTTACCGGATTTCGGTGAAATTTTACAGTATTCCGGTATAAAAATTACCGGAACTTGTCAAATTTTACCGAAGCCCGTTAAGGGAAGGTCCATTAATTATGTCACGCAAAAAGGGCGGAGGGGGGGTTTGGGAAACCGTGACGATCCATACAAAAAAATTTGAAGGCCCATACAAAAAACGTGACAAGGGGGAGAGGGGGGGTTAAAAAAAGACATTTTTTGCGTGACGTAATTAATGGACGTTCCCTAAATCGGATTACCAAACTGTTCAGCTGTTGAAAGTTCGGTAAAAAATTACCGAATACTGGAAAATTTTCTAAGTGTGTAGCAAGTTTAGTTTTTGTCCGCATCATTTTAGTGCACAAAAAGGCAGCTTTCAGCCCAAACCTTTCAAAAACTATACCAATTGCCGAAAATAAACATTCCACCTTGTGATTTGCTGCTGTTGTGAATTGTTGTTTTTGGAGATCTACACACTTAGAAAATTTTACAGTATTCGGTAATTTTTTACCGAACTTTCAACAGCTGAACAGTTCGGTAATCCGATTTAACGGATTTCGGTAAAATTTGACAAGTTCCGGTAATTTTTTTACCGGAATACTGTAAAATTTTACCGAAATCCGGTAAATCGGATTACCGAACGTTCAGCTGTTGAAAGTTCGGTAAAAATTTACCGAACACTGTAAAATTTTCTAAGTGTGTACTTCAGTTATGGTTGGAGATTTGTAATGGAAAAGATTATTAGGATAAATGGCCCCCAGTTCACCAGATCTTAAACCCCATGTTTACGAACAGGCTGTGCATCATCTCACGAAAAAAATGAAAGTATTTTGCATTACACTAATACAACTTAACTTATTCTGCTCCACCTACACACTTAGAAAATTTTACAGTATTCGGTAATTTTTTACCGAACTTTCAACAGCTGAACGTTCGGTAATCCGGTTTACCGGATTTCGGTGAAATTTTACAGTATTCCGGTACAAAAATTACCGGAACTTGTCAAATTTTACCGAACTCCGTTAAATCGGATTACCGAACTGTTCAGCTGTTGAAAGTTCGGTAAAAAATTACCGAATACTGTAAAATTTTCTAAGTGTGTATATAGACCTCATTGCGTTTTACCCATCAGCTCTCGAAAACAACCTACCAAAACATGTCGATTGCTATGATCACAAACTCGTATACTTGCAGGTTATGAAACAGACGAACACGACCAAACTTTTAGTTTATCATTGATCTTAAGATGGAGAATGTATATTTCTTGTTTCATTTATTCTCACGGAAATGGTAGAATGGACTGTGACGACAAACGTGGCGCTTCGTTTAATAACAAACAAATGTAAGAGACAGCAGGCTTCACGTTACAATACGGGTGCGCTATATCCATGGTTAACAAAGAAGCGAGGAAACATGGGCTCAGGGACCTATTCTATTTACTAGCGTTTGACAGTATGCAACATATCACGGGTCTTATTTGAATAAGGCCCGTCTGACGTTTGTTTTTTATGGGTAGGAACGCCAGCATTGTTTACAAACAATGCATCTTTTAGCGTTTGATTGTTATAGATGTTAGCTACAGGAAAATCACTGTCCGCCAGGTCCCTGCATTGGCTCTCTCAAAAGCAACAGTGATGCCAAAGCTGCCGCTCAACAGTGAAGCATTATTTATCGTTGAGTACTATTGGATAGCTCCGAAACATATTTTTAAAATTGCATATGGTAGTGCTAGATGATAGATGCATGACTGAAAGAAACTTGAATTTAATAGTTATTTCAGGTCATCTAAATATAAAATAAATTTAACTTAATGTTCAAAATCACACTCTGGCAACAAGCCTAGATGTGAATAGGAGCTGATGAAGACATTTTCCCCGGTGCAAGCGAACAAATGCAAAATACACAAAGTCCAAATTTGAGCGAACTTCTGAAGCAGGTAGGAAACTGGTGGTTTTCTTGATGATGTACTTTAAATCTTCAAAATGACAGTAATTAATTTGTTGATGAATCATGATTTATACATCGAATCATTAACCCGATCGATAGAGTTATGTTATTATCATTAAAAGTGACATAATTTGGAAAATGTGTTTGAGACGTATTTCCTTACACCACTGATTAATACAGTCACCCCTCATTTAGCATTTCCCTATCCTATATATTGATTTAATTCTTTGTTGTTGTCATAACATAACGAAAAGTTGGATTGTATTTTGTCAATATACTTCCCATAAAAGCATAGCTGTTCCATTACCGAAAATGAGTTATCCGTTTGAATCTATTGTTAAACACCGTTATATATCACACCAAGGACCAAGTTAAGAAAATATCGTTTAAATACCAAAACACGAATGACCCATCCCGAAAAGCCTAATGAGAAATAAATTTTTAAAAGCGTTTCTTGTCTATGGGCTTTATAATATAGTATTCTTTCCAGATAAGTAAACCCAAGTATTAATGATTTAAAAAACGAGTCATGGGAGTTCACCGATGAAAACTATCACGTTTATCTGAATTGAAATTTGAGCCCATTTACAATAAGCATTTTAAGACTGTTTCCGTTTTGTTTATGACTGTGATGTTTAAATATCTGTGAATTCAAATAATTAATTCCAGTGGTCATCCACATTCGTTATAGCACATTATTAAATCAACCCAATAATGTTTGTTCGGAATGCCTTCGCAATCCATATTGCTGGACATTGTGACTTTGAAAAACATGTACTTGAAGTTATGTGAACGTTTATCGAGAATATCGAATTAACAAGTAAAAGGTGAATGTTAAGATGACATTTCTTCCTTACCTCTGGCTACGTCTATGAATTCAGTTATTATTTATTTAGGTACAGTATTCCTCCAAATAAGGACACGTTACCCGCAGCAATTTCTCGGCTGATTTAGATTCAATGGGGCTGAATTTCTGTATGTGATTAGAGTTAACCATAAACTTATTTCTCATTCAAATGATTGTTTAAGCAGCGTGGAAATTGAGGCGGGTAACGTAACAATCCACTGTCCTTATTTGAGAAATGTCTGTATTTAGATGACCCAAGGTGTATTACAGCAGAGAGTAAATCCGTTTATCTATAAGAGAAGTCTTGCTAAACAAGAAAAAATACAGAATAGGAACAAACTTATACGCAAAGAAGCAAACTTTGGAATAATTTCTAATAATAGCGTAAAAATATAAATGAAAATTATTTTAAAAGATATTCGGAACTTATTTTATATCACCTCCACCTTGGTTTACTGGAACGCTCAAAATAAAACATCATTTTCGAAAAATCGCTTAACTTTCATTGCACCATTTTAAACTTAAAGTATTTTCTCAACAGGGCTTTGTTCACCGTTCACACAGCACTTCGTAGGTTTGCAGTGGTACTTCCGCACCGTTGTACGGGATGTACACACACCCGTGCGAGCACTGTATCTTACCAATGGTTTGCGATCCCTCGTGATAGGCTCGTCCCACATACAGTGTTTCACCGTCAGCCGTATTGCCGCCGACAACCGCATCCGGTGGGATGCTACCACCGGTGGCACTGTCCCAAATCAGTTCCTTCTGGCAGAGCACCTCAAAGGTGGACACCAGCACTTCCTCTCCGCCATATGCGACGTAAGCGGCAGTCTTCTGTGGAATCACCTTCGCCGGAAGCAGATCGCCACCGTGACTGGCGCGGCCTACGTAGATCAACGCACCGTCGCTATCCTGACCACCCGAAACCATATTGGGTGGGTAAGGTCCGTGAGCATTTGTCCATACCCATCTGGTTGCTGAAACAAATCCACATTTAAATTAGAACGTACAACCATCATCCACAAAGTTATGCTTTACCCATTTTTACGAAACCTGTAGAGCTAGTGCGTACGCAACGATGAATTTTCTAGTACTGATACGTCGACCGTGGGTGGTTTCGAAAAAAAATGTATTGCAATTCCAACGGAAACCGTACCCAATATATAGAATGGTTGCTTTTATCTCATCGGTTGATAGGTATTTGTATCTGTAGTAGCACAAGTGTGGTGTTGAAGGAAGTGCTAGAGGTTTCTTATCTACCTAGGGTAACTATTCTCATATAGATCGTGTTGTTTCATCCCATACTGAACCAAAAGTATGGATTGCAAATACATTGGTTTATTTTCTAAATACTGTTTGCTTCAATTTAATAACAAATATAAACCTATCAAACCAACGCACTCATGTGTCAAATCTTTGTTTTCTAGCAGCATGAATTGTGTAGTGATAAGATTACTTTAGGAATATATACCCTACTTGGTTTATTTGTTCAAGTTGATAACAACTGTATCATTTGTTCGTCACCGAAAGAAGGTGATTGGAGCCCTGATGAATGATGGTGTTTTGTGAGCGTTGGTAACATTATTAGTCACCTGCGGATGCAAGGCCTAGCAGAATTTTGTAAATAGTAAAATTAAATGCGTTTGATTATTCCGCATCACCGTATGTAAGGCGGCTTAAGAACAATATTAATTTATCGAGAATTTTCAATAGTCACCAAGTCACTGGATCGAAACATTTAATAATCTGGAATAAAAAACAAAAGATAATTGTATTTCAATGTTCTCCGTTAGCGGCACACGTGTGAGATTTGGCTTAATTCTAGACAGTACACACTTAGATTTTTTTTACAGAATTCTGTAAAATTTTACCGAATTCTCAACAACTGAACATTCGGTAGTCCGATTTAACGGATTTCGGTGAAATTTTACAGTTATCTGTTAACATTTTTTCCGGAATTTGTTAAATTTTACTGAAATCTGTTGAGGGGCGCACCTCATTTAGAACTATTGAAAAATCTATGTTTTGCTGTAATTGGTAGATATACTATCTGAGAATGTAATAAAAAGTTTCGAAGTCATACTGGTAATAGTTTCGGAGCTATTCCCCAAAGAACCGGCATGCGCCGACCCGCGCCGAATGGTTGTGCCAACAATCAATATGCAACTAGCAATTTAAAATTGGTTCACTGTTGTAGAACCCCTTGGTCCGAAGTACACCTTGAAGCCAGCACCTTGCTATACATATTTGCGCCTTTGTTTTGATTTGCTGTGTTATTTTGACAGAATATTTGAGAGTGTGTTCGTGTGAGTTCATTATAGATCATTGCACGGAATGTATTAACCTCACTTTTTTGACAGTTCAGGGAGCTTGTTTACAAGGTGTTTGAATTTAAACAGCTCAAACGAAATTTTTCATAGGCTTTTACCAAGTTCTGTACGATTAGATCCAAGAAATGATGTAAAAATAAGCACTCTTGTCTGTTTTTCGGCAATTTAACTTCAATCGTAATAAATTTAGAGCACAAAATCTCAAACTGATCTTACCGAAAATATTCTAAGTCCACGTAAACAAGCTCCCTGAACTGTCAAAACTGCATTGATGACGCTATCGTGCAATGATCTATTAGCCAAGAAAAAAATCGTTTTTGTTCGGGACCTACTCTGCCGTGAAATGCATATCAGTCCCATATGAATTTTCGATGGTTTTGAGTTATGCTTACTAATAGTTCTAATTATTAATGTTCTTTACGTTCTAATGAAAAACTTGGGTAGTTTGTTCTGACCAAACATGAAAACAACATTGGCCCAGTTTGTCCCATCTTAAAAATAATCGCATATCAGTCCCACTAGTGATTCTCATAGCAAGCGATATGCGGAAATTCCATTCAACGATTTGGCAACGGTGTTTTTTTATTCCCAGAGGCTGATAACACTTGCCTCAGTGCAAAATTTGCACGATTGGCTCAGATTTGACAGCTCTCGCTGCACGATTGGCTTAAAAATGACTGCTTCCGCATATCTCTTACTATGAGTAGAGTCCCTAGAAAGAGTCACGACAAGAAGAACATGCAACACTTATTTCGATTAGTTCTCATTTTGCGTGCATGTGTAATTCAGATGGGATGCTCGATAGGTAGCTCCGATAGGTATATTTGGTTTCACTCTTTGCGTGACTCTATATATAGGGACTCTAACTATGAGGATCACTAAGTCCCACCATACGAGACAAGCCTTAATAACGCTTTTTCCTTGAGGATTTACTCGGAGAATCATCCAAACCATACCTGGTATAGTTCATGCGTTTGGGTTATTGTTTTTGTATTTAATGTTTTATTGGAGCGGTTACAACATAACGCAATGTGATAGTTTAAGAATAAACGTCTTCTTTCATTCATTTTTTTCATTTTTCATTTTTTGTCATCGTCTTTTTTCATTTTTTGTGTTATCAACTTAAAAGCAAAATTAAACAAAAGAGTCTATAAAATAATAACAGTAGGCATACCGAATTCTAAATTCATAGGGGCCTGTTCAGGTAATTCAATCTAAAATAGATTCTCACCTTCGTTGACTAAAGGGCGATACGGTCAAAATTTGGTCAATATCAACTTGACGTATTTCTTTCAATTTTGCATTTAAAAAACCTGAACACCCCTCATTTTGAAGGTGTGTGTGTGTAGAATGTTGCTCCTATTTTGATTTTGGAATTCACTCTTCAGTTGTCAAAATGCCGTCCAAGCAAGAAGAGCAGCGTATCAAAATTTTGCTCGCGCATCGCGAAAATCCGAGCTACTCGCACGCAAAGTTGGCAAAATCGCTAAAAGTTGCCAAATCAACCGTTACAAATGTAATTAAAGTGTTTGGGGAACGTTTGTCGACAGCCAGGAAGTCTGGATCGGGGGGAAAACGAAAACCGGAAGCCGCTGAGAGTCATTTTTAAAAAAGTCATTTTTTGCGTGACGTAATTAATGGACGTTCCCATGGAGTGGTACGCCGCCAACAACGTGCAGGTGGTTCCCAAGGACAAGAACCCTCCCAACACGCCAGAGCTCCGCCCAATTGAGAAATACTGGGCTATTGTCAAGCGGAACCTAAAGAAGACCAAAAAAACTGCTAAGGACGAGCAGCAGTTCAAGGCAAACTGGCTTTCTGCGGCGAAGAAGGTGGACAAGGTGGCTGTACAAAATCTGATGGCAAGGGTCAAGCGTAAGGCCCGGCAATTCGGATTTGGAAAAGCGGAAGCCTAACTGAATATTTTTCCTGAATTTTATACTAATTGAACTTGAAAAAGAAATTTAATTTGATTTTTTAAATAAACGATTTCACCGATTTACACGCGTTTTCCCTTGTCCAAATTTTGACCGTATCACCCTTTAACGGTATAATGGTTTTAGGAAATGTTGTTTTTCTTTCCCCATCAATTCTTTCTGGTTGGCGTTTGCGCTACTCTTCAAGATAGAATTCATTGGAGGTTTCCTTGTTAGGCTGTCATAATTTTACAACTTTTGTTTTTTTTTCATCCACAGAGCTGCTATGGATCGAACACGTCCAGGGCCCAAAAGGATTTATTCAGGTCGATTCTTTCATCTTTGAATACCAAACATTCCCAAACAAAACAGTTTTTAATGTTTCCACTTCACTACATGAAACTCGTTCATTTTTTGTTGATGGCAAATCGAGTCCGGGACAATCTTCATCGGAACTAACATCACAAATTGAAGACAATTCCGAACAACTTTTACGCGAACTAAAAATTACATATGTACTTCGAGCAAATCAAGCAACTTTGACAGCTAAGCAAAAGGGGAAAAAATCATTGAATTGGAATTATATTTAGCTACATTTTAAGTTCCGCTCATGATAGAGAAAGCGGACGGCAGACACATCCCTAGTGGGAATTTTTGCTGGCCCTCTAATGTCGTTTTCGGTTTGAAACCTGGGTCAGGTCTGACTGTGACTCGCAATAACCGAACGAAAACGGATCCAGAGTCGAATCAGTATGATGGTATTAGTGCAAAACGTAAACATAAACATTTCATTTTGGCAGCTCATGTTTGTGTGTATTGGTAAAGCCAGGTTGTACCCGTTCAAAAGTGCCTGAACCAAATGGACAGCTTGTAATGATCACTTGAAGATGCGATGGGGGATCATTGCCCTGTTATTCCCAAATGAAGCAAGTTGTAAAACATTTCTTGTATTGAAGTTTCTTGAGTAAACGAGCGAAAACTCCACGGGAATGATCTCTCATATGCATCCATCGAACCATTCTGAACGGCCGTTGTGAGAATATCACCATTAAAATCTCACATGCGCATAGCGTGTTACCATTAACGAATCCTTTTACCTTTGTGTTCTCTTCCCTATCTTATGACCACGAGCAATATCATATCGTAATCCTAAAGTCAACTCTTCAAATGCAGTAACATCGAGTCAACACAGAGCAATCAAGAACGGTATGAAACCTAACCAATTTTACTTATATACAAATTAGCTAACACAAGGTAAGCAATCAAATGACAATTACAAAATATACTGAACATAATTATATCGACATAATATATAACGGGAAAAGGGAGGGACCATCGGGGCACCCAAGTGAAACAATTTGAATAGGGAGCATGGGACTGCCTCCTCCCTATTGTTAACATTTTTCGGAACGAGGGCGGGCTCTTCGACCCCATCTATTGAGTTTATTCTGTCAATCGAGGGCTCGACTCTAATGCTGTAAGTGTGAACTTGCTTTTGGAAGGAGATTTTCTTCCCTATATTCGCGGGTTTCGCGTAAGTGTCTCTGCTTACGGGCCCGCACAAACGATTTTGGCCCTTCATACAGGAGCTGAAGATCACAAACAACAATAGAATCCTGATCAAATCGTTTTTCAGATTATTCCACTGCTATGAAAAGTAACCTTGCTACAATAGATGGTAGTACCTCATCATCATTATCATTATTGGTGAATCCAGGTTGGACCTCGAAAAAAATTTAAAAGCCATTTCCGCACTGGCAATAACCGGAAACGACATTAGTTTGCTGACGGGCTGCATTATGAATAATCACCGAAAAGGAAGTCGTGAAAACGCGAATGTGAAACGTCCGCGGAAAAGAAAATACTGGGGGGAAAATGCTCCAATGAGGAGAACGGTAGTACCGCTGACGAAACCGACCCGGACGCGAGTACCAAAGCGCGGAAAATGTTAAACTCGAGCGTGGAAGATGTGGTTGTGAATATTTCGCACGCCTACCGAATCATTGACTTTATTACAGTTTTTGGAACATTATCGACATTTCTCGGGTTTTTTTTTCATTAAGGCGAATCTAACATTGACAGATTCTCTCCGCCGGACGCTTGATGAATGACGCTTTATGTTTTTATGTTGCATTAGGTTGCTTAACATCATGTTAGATCATGCATGGAACGAATTGTCACCTTTACTTACACACGGAAAAGTTACTCAATTTTCGTAAAAAGTGGATCTACTCAATTTTTGAGTAGATCCACTTTTTAGGAAAATTGAGTAACTTTCCCGTGTGAAAAATAGGGACAGTAATATGAAAGAAAGAGAGGGTGTTTTGAGCGTGTACGGAATAATCGAGCGGAACATTTTTCCGAAAGTAAAAGTGACAGCTCCCATTGGTTTGCGTGGAAACCCTAAAAATTCCATTTTTATTTTCGTTCTTTTCAGGTGGATACTGCTGCTGAAATTTTGTTTCGATTCTTTACTTTTCCGTTTCAGTAAACGGAATTTAACATGGGTTTGGGATAGAAAAATAAATTTCTTTCGAACACGATACCGACCTTAAGGAATGATTCGAAGAAATGAGTGTGATTCAATCAATCTCGCTCAGCTGCATCCAACTGAATGCAATCGTTAATGATTGAGCGGGCCAATAGGCAATGAGAAATCGTCCACACTGCTACCGTTCGATTCATTCACTGTACAATCAGCTGCCAGTTTTGCTCAATTCTGTTTTCTACGAATAGAATGAAAGCAGAATAGTAATGAACAGAATCGAAATAATTTAAACGTGATAACGCTCACTCCTGAATGTTTATGCGTATGAGTGAGAAATGAGCGCAACGTGAAAAGATTTTTCCCATGCTTGGTCCGAACTCATGTTTGCGCCTCGATTAGTCGAGATGTCCAGAATATCCGAAAGTATCTTCCATCTATTAAACCGTGGTTAATTTATGATTCGGTCTGTTGTGGTGGTATGTATGGCGGCAAAATTGATGTGTCTACACTCCCGTTTCATTTTACTCAATTTTTGAGTATAATTGTATACTATCTCTTTTACTCTCACGGAAAGGTTACTCAATTTTTGTAAGAAGTGGATCTACTCAAAAATTGATTTGATCCCCTTTTTAACGAAAATTGAGTAACATTACCGGGTGAGAAAAGGATACAGTATACAATTGTATTCAAAAATTGAGCAAAATAAAACGTGAGCGGGAGTTGTTGAGCGACGATACCCAAGATCTTCCCGCATAACAAAACACAATTTGCTATATAGTCGAAACTATATTACGAATGTAAGATATATTATCACATTTTATGTTATTGTTATCGAACAGTTTAATCTCATTTTCACCATACAACCTCTACATTAACACATATTGTTAACGTTTGCCATATTATCGTTGAAAGGTTCTTAATTGTCTGCACTCGGTCGGGATTATATACCATCTTTTTGACAGAAAGTACAGCAAAAATTTTGTTCGTGAAAATTGCCATTTTTTTATGGTAACATAACTTAACCGCCTATTCAGCATATTGTTATTTGACCTTTTACCATCTCACATATTGTTAAAACTATATAGGAGATTGTTACTTTATAGTTGTCAACTATAAAGGTAAATGTCGTAATAATAACGAAAATGGTCGTCAACAATTAGGGAAATGCTCCAGGAATGGTTTGTGATTATGCGGGTTCTAACAGCTTATCGAGTACTAGAGTGCGCGGAATGCTTCAGGGGCGCATATTTCGCGAAATCCTTCAATCATCATTTAAAGTGTAGACTGCTCTTTGGGACCATCAACTTGCTTGTTGCAGATATCGGTTCCAGTTGTGAAATGGGTTTTAGAGAGTAATTGTGCAAGTTGACAGTTTGTGAAAATCAGGGGACCTGCGTCGGGCATCGGCTGTGAACGGTTGTCTCGAGGGTTTGCTGCGCAACATTATCGGGCATATCGCGTTTTCTATTGTTTCGGTTACCTAAAGTTCGCTGGCGCGAGTGATCGAGTGGACAAAGAAGAACAATAATGCTGCTTCCCCATGAGATGTGGTGGTTCACCGGATGTGGTGGGCGGATGGTGGGGATCATAATTCATTGTGATCCATATGATCATGACAAAAATTTGCAGTATCAGTGCAACAACAACCAATAAGAGAAGAAACAGGTGAGGAACTATTCAAAATTGAACTTATCATTTACAATAATCACTTTTCGTTTCGCGTTCAAACGCCTCTCTCTCTCTCTCTCTCTCTTGTTTCACTTTCAGCCTCCTACTATCCTCTATGTAATGAATCTAACACTTGTTGGGACTGGTTAGTCAATAACAGGCGCCTGCTTCTGGAAGATCCCTGTGTGCTATATGGTCTAGGGCATATCAACGGGCAGGGGTAACCACAAGCATTAAATTATTGCACTTATTCAACCCAAAATCAACATCGGTAATGCAGGTTCGCATCAATTCAACAATTTTCAAGTAATGAAGCGTTAGATTAACTTAAGAATGTAGTGATACATTACCAATACAATAATGATACTTTAGCAATGTCTTATGGCATTACAAAATCTATAGCATTAGTTCGATCTTAGTGCGGCCCTTTTCAGCTTTAATCTAACTTCAATGATGAAATAGACGTAATGCATACAGCCTCGTGGTTACTTGGGTAGGTAGGTTCTCGCCTAACCCAAACGCAGATGGGCGGACAGTGGTCTGCCAGGGCGGGGACTGAGAAATTACAATTACAATTACAAAAACTGTAGATGGTGTACATTGATAGCGGATCCAGAGCTTCCCAACTTCTCAATGTTTGACAGTCTCATCTCGTCATGATCGATTGTTACAGCCGTTTCATGTAAATATACGATATTGATAAAACAGCTGCAGGTGATGTCAAGCATTTCGAAGTTTGTTTTCGAAGCTGTCATAATAAAACAACCAATATAATGGTAAATTCAAACGGATGTCAGTTGAACTTAACTGCTCGATTCCCGAAACAATAACTCAACATTTTAGTTCGTTTTAACCACCATAGATAGTTAAATCAAATTGATATGAATGTTTGTGCCCAATTCAACGTGAAATTCCGGTTAAGTGAAACTAGAATTTGTTTGCGTTTACCAATCTTTTTTCTCAGTGTAAGCACGATTTTGATGCGTCACTGTTGTTTACAGATGACTTTTGAACAGCTGATCATTATTGTGTATCATTGTGGCATCATCAATTGGCATGCCCTCCGTGAAATTTGACTATAAGACGTTTACGGGTGACCACTTCTACACGGTTTGTGCTGGTTGTTGATGTTAAAATGTTGATCTGTGAAGGGATGTTGTAAAGAACATAAAAGTTCAACGGGAATCCAATTTACTGAAAACCAAGCTCGTATTGTTATTTACAAATCATGCCTAGACTGGGATACCCTAGAGCAGTGAGTCAACACATTCTAGGAAAAAGTTGGTAGAATCAACGATCCATCAACAGAGGCAATGAAGCGGAGCAGACAGCAGCCAACAAAGTTTCGTGATTATGAGCCGTATTGAACCCTTAGATATTTTTAAATGAACATGTACACACCATTACATTACTAAATTTGTTAAGTAAAGCTGAACTTAACGACTTTCTTTTTCTAGAAGAGAGGTTGTAGTATATTACACCTTAATGAAACATTAGAATAGCGATTACAGTAAAGAAACAGGACCAGTGTGCGAGAGACAGAAAGATGAAACAGACGCACGAGAGGATGGTTCACATTCTACCGACTGAAAAAAATCCAACGTATGTCCAACCAAATTTTAATCGAAACACCCTTTAAATATTTCACTTTTGGAGAAAGACAACCAGTACTAAACACTCAGAGAAATCAACTTAACGGCTTACGCTGAAGCATTCTCGACGGCAGCCGTTACCTTAAAATTTAAATTTGATAGAACTCAGAATCTGTACTAGATATTGAATATTTAATCACATCAGTTTGTATGCTTACTTGCTGTGAGCAATATGATGGAGTTCGATTCGATGTCCATTCACTAACAATCGAGATTCATAAATTTGGAATAACAAGGTAAGTTTGTGTGTGTGAGAGAGAGAGAGAGAGAGATAAAATATAGGAAAAAAAATACACGGAGCAGCAATTCACCTAAATAATTTCATAAGGTTCAACTTATGAACGATACTTTGGAATTTCATAAGGCTGCCATATGAATGAATTTTGTTTCACACGACGTTGTTCTTGTACGCCTTCAATCTTTCCTGATTACGAGTCTTAATATATACTAGTGCGCATGTCATTAGACCCATAATCTCAACGTTCAAAATTGGAATCCAGGTTGCTCAATAATATTTTCAATATTTACAATAATAAAAAAATCCGTGCTGCTATAAATGACCCACTGTATTTGTTCAGAATATTTGAACATCTGGCCAAAGAATTGATTTTCATACATTGCAGACAAATAAACTGTCAAGTAGGCCTTTAGCCTATACTAAACTTTACAACACTGATTACATAGCAGAAAAGATTGCTAAATGTGATTGGATTATACTTTATAGGAAGCAACGTCGTTATTGCGATTAAATGGCACCTAAAGAAATGTCCACTTACTATGCACATTTAAGTTAGTAATTCTGGTGTAAGAAGGGTTCAGTCTCACCATCTTTGGATTGATTCGGGTTTTTTTTTAATAGAAACGATATAGGTCTCAATTAGTTTTTCTTGAGTTTCTATAATTTTCTGTAATTAATGATTCGGCTTTATAATCAAACCTAATATGCTTGTGGTTTGACAATGATTCTTCATTTTTTTTTTGTTTATTTATTTTCCGTTGGCCTATTTCCTCACATGGTGACAATCACCGACGCCAGGGAGACGACTGCACCACCTGGACCGTACCTAACTCATGATTCATCACTATGAACCGGGACCAACGGCTTTACTTCCCTTCCGAAGGAAGACGTGACCAAGATTTTTTCGCCTTAGAAAAACCACCGACGTCGACTGGGATTGAACCCAGACCCACTGGGGTGCCAGTAGCAGTCACGCTTACCACTACACCACCGTCGCCGGCAATGATTTTTCATTTGAAACGTGCCAGATCTCAATCTTTCCTAACAAAAGGTCACTGCAGATCGAGAGATCAAGAACCTCATCACGGTTACAGTTTATGAATGTTGGCGAATTCTCTCTATTACATATGTCAAAATTGTTACACAAAATGTAGTTCAGGAGATTTTTGCTCCTTTTTTTTATATCTGAGCTACCCCACATTCTATGATGGGCATTTGCATCACACCCTATTATAAATTGGGCGGTAATTTTATTACAATAAAGTTTACGACTGTCTTGATCTTGATCCATCTTGATCGCAACAATATCTTTGCCTATAAATTCAGTAATTGGGAAAAATTGTGTCTTCCTATTTACTAAAATTGCGGTCCTGGACACAGAGAACAGACATCCAGGCTCGAACATTTTGTTTTCAATTTACTGTGTAAATTTTAAAAAGCAAACCATTGGAAAAACAACGCCGTCTAGTGTAGGTTTCACCAAACTGAAATTTTCAGACTATCAAATCTCGAGGCGGGCAAGTGGCGCCATCAACATACAATTCCCCAACACTAAAAGAAACGAGCTGAAATTTTAAAATAGCAGTTACAGAAATTTACACACGGAGGGCACTCCAGCTTGGATGTCTGTTCTCTGTGGTCTGGAGTCACAATCATCGTACAAAAGCTTGCAATTTGGCAAAGAGCAAGACCCACGTCGATAGTTCCTTTGATTATGGTTATACCTGATTGTTGAGACGACCTTTTTTCGTGTTTCATTTTCAAAGCATATTTACAACATGATAGGCAAATGCTTGTGAGACAGTGTTCTCTTGAGCTATTCGATTTCATCCTGGGGTTTTCATGACGAACGCAAGCTTAATGTGCTCGCTCACGCATTGGTTCGCTGATAGTTATCCGATTGTTCTAGGTATACCGTATTCCATCTTTTGAATCATTTAAGAGGATTTTATTTTAGGTGGTTCCCAAAAACACTTTCTATCTGGTTGCTACAAGTTTTTATCTTGATTCATACATTTCAACGAAAAGTTTCAACATCATTTCAAATGTGATATTACGCAATGAAAGCCACGTTATATGAAAATTCGTCAAATGCATTGTTCCATTGCTTCATGTTGCCAAGATAAACAAGTACATATACCCTTTTCTTATGAAATAGGTCGAGTCACTACCACACCAAAACAAATAATTTGGTACTAACGGTAGTACTGTGGATTTGCACCAACACACAATAGGCAGGAAATATTAGTAGTCTCGAAAATGCACATCGAACTCCGGCCTCATCAACATATTAGGAGTGAGCTGACGAAGAAGCCGGCTGATAACAATTATCTACATTCATTTACTTAGATATTGAGAATACATAAACGATAACAGACGACGATACCGGATAAGATAAAGACAAAAATAACACCTTCCGATCTGCCTTATTTTGCACCGACGTGTAGATTTTAGCAAAACCCACAAGACACACGAGCAACAGTTGGAAGTTTCATTTTGTGTGATCAACTATACCCGGCGGTGTCTCCAATTTGTATCGTTTCTCGAAGTGTGCCATTGCAAATAACTAAACCATCATGACCGGTAAGTACGGAATAAAACTGTTAATTTGCAGGTATTTATTGTCAGAAGAGTTGTTTTTTTTCCACGTCAAGATACATCAGTCGAAGTAGTTGTGTTTGATTTGGAATGAATGTTATCATTTTGTTTGGATAGATAGGACTTTGCTGTTGGCGGTGAAGTTTCTAGAAACAGCTGTTGTTGACAGAATTAGTACGCTCAACAATACTGAAGGTTCAATAACAATAATGTACTGGAGAATGCTCATCATCGACTTTCACATTCATTGATAGGGAACGTCCATTAATTACGTCACGCAAAAAATGACTTTTTACAACCCCCCCTCCCCCCCTAGTCACGTTTTTTGTATGGACCTTCAATTTTTTTTGTATGGATCTTCACGTTTTCCCAAACCCCCCGCCCCCCTCCCCCTTACTGCGTGACATAATTAATGGACCTTCCCATAGCTTAGTGCACATAATTAACGATTTATGAAGAACTTCAAGTGCCTTCCTGTAAGGATATTGAGGCAAATCATTCTTTTTTTTTATGTGCTAACATTGACGTCTATGCGATTGACGCATTTTCGCGTGATTTGAGGAAATGTTCATTCTTATTTTGCTCTATATCGCATATTTGGGTTTGTCTCTCATATCAAATCAAATATACATCTCGCCAAGGAAATCCTTCCTCATAATCCCCTCCAATTTCCAATAGTTCTCGGCTAAGTCGACATCTAATTAACACTTCCCTCCCATCCGTCCTGATCATAAGGACCTGATGGCCAGGTGTTGAGCAAAGAGAACGATGGATGAAGAGCCTGTCACACCCAAGGCTGCTCTTCTGGCGCTTCCACCGTCTCTACTACAGCCAATCCAGGAGAGTGTATGGTTGGAAAATGCTATGGTATATCGCTCATTTGGGGGCTTAATACGGTTGTTTCTTCTTTCTCTTTCTCTTCAATTACACATCAACTCACTTGTTTATGCTATTACTGGTATCACCGTGTTCAAAAATGAACTCCGTGAGGTGGAAGTAATAGTGAAGTGGAAATCGTAGTAGCCCTCCGAAAATCTAGGGTTTTGCGTCACTTTTTTCAGTGGCGTGGTGGTGCCGGGGCAACCATAATAACACCGAGTTCACTTGAATCGCTACCTCGGATGAGCTCTTCCACATTTTTTCACTTGGGTGACATTCGTAATAAGGTTTTTGTTTCAAATTCGTTTTCACCGTGAAGTGCAAACCGTAAAAAGCCCCTAAAAGAAAAAACAATCGGAACTATTTGTGTTGATTGATGTTCATAAACATATTTTTCCTCATACCCCGTACATCAGGTTCGTGTGCTCTAATGAACGTTTTAAAAAAATGCATCATGGACGTAACTTAATAATGAAAATCAAGCTACCACACCCTGAAGCGAAAATTAATTTTGCCTTAGTAGTTAGTCACGCTGGAAGTTACAGAAGAATATTATAAATCTAGATAAATGGGATTAAACCGACTTTCCCATTATCCGTCGTAATCTATGCATATCTTTGATTTTTTGATAAACTGACAAACCCAGAAGCTTTGATACTGATGATACTGAGCTGAGTTGCGAAACCAACCAACAAATGCCAAGAGATGATTGCCTGAGTTGATGTTTTTTTTTTGTTGTGCACACTAACCATTAAAATTATAATACCTAATCGGTTTTCCAAACTCATGACATTTTACATGCATACATTTTTTTTCTTAAATCGAAGCAACGATTATGATTTTTTTTTCGTGGCGTTCTACTCGTAACAGTGATTAATTTACATTATCATTAGTCCAATATTAAGTTTAGAATTTTGGAAAAAATGTGATACGAAGGTGGGTCAATAAGTCCGTGACTTTTCGAATAAATAACTGGTTTATGATAAAAAAAAAAAAATTTAGTTTTTTCAACATATTCTGCTTTAAGTTCTATACAGGGTGACAACGATTGTTTGTCAGTAAAATAAATGTTCATAAAAACACAACAGCTTAAAATCAACAACTCTCGAGTACTTTTTCAAATAGACGTATTTGATTTTGTAAACTCCTAATAATGAACTCACCCGAACACACTCTCAAATCTTGTGTCAAAATAACATAGCAAATCAAAACAAAGGCGCAAATATGTATAGCAAGGTGCTGGCTTCGTGGTGTATTTCGAACCAAATCGCTAGTTGTATATTGATTGTTGTTAATAGGCTATCTTCTACCAAGTTTATCTTATACCGTAGTACTAGTGGCCAAACAAAGTTAAGCTTCTTTTCAATCCATCTTTATAACAATGTTTCGATGGGCCTCATATCCTTTGATTTTCCTCATTTACCTATGTTCGTATCAAAGATAAAACACAATCTCCTCTACATCCATGCAGGCCCTCCTCCGCCCATCGGTTTTATACACAGTTACCTAAGAAATGATCAACCGACAGGATTCGAACTATCCTACGGATATCCCGCACCCGCACCCGCGCCAATCCGTCCACAAGCGAATGAAGATCTGCCACCATCCAACTCGTTGTCGTCATCATCGTCCTCCGATGACGAGAACGAGTTGCATTCCTCGAACGCTTTGTCATCTTCAGCGGGAATGTATTTCAAAGATGATCTCATTGGTAAAGCAAACTGCTCCTTCTTGTTGTTCTCTGTGACTAACACTCGCTTCCCGTTCGCATATCATCCTAATAATATGATGGCTCGGCATGATTCACTAACTTGTGTTCCCTCTAAATCTACCAATTATCTACCAATTTTACTTATATAAATCCATCAATTCTCATAATCCTGTTGCACATTTTCAGGAGGCTGCTGGCAACATTGCAACGTAGATGGACCGTTCCCGGCAAACATGGTCCGCGCTGGTGTGGATTCGGACGGATCAGTCATCTACGCCGGTCGTGCCTTCCACGAGGGTGAGATGATCCCAGCCAAGGTGATTCCATCGAAGAATGCGGCTTACATCTGCTTCGGTGGCGAGGAAGTTCTGAAGGAGGACTTTGAGGTGCTTCGCCAGGGCGATTTCGTGTGGGAGTTTTCCTCGAATGGAGTGGTACCGGAGGGTGCAGTCAAGATCGGAGCCACCGCCGATGGGGAGCCGTTGTACATGGGCCGTGCTCTGCACAGTGGAACGCAAACGCCTGGAAAGGTGCACTCGTCCCATGGTTGCCTGTACATTCCGTTCGAAGGCGCCGAGGTCAGCTATCCCGAGTATGAGGTGCTGTGCTTGAAGTAGGACGGTTCGGGTTATGTTCGGCAAGGAATTTGAAGATTTTAATTGTGAATAAATATACGTATATTTTTGAGGAACTCTATGATCTAGGTGCGAATCTTTTCTGAAGAGAAAAGAACGGGATGTATTATAATACCAATTCCAGTTATGGGGCTACGCAATTCCACTGTACGACTAATGTGTTCCTTTTTGTGTAAAAAGGGGGATTAATTGGTTTTATTCAAATAGAGTTTATTTATCTACTTTTGATTGTAAGGGGGTTTATCTTGCAAACTAAATCATTACGGATAATAGGTACCTGCTAAAAGTGTTCCATGGCTTTACTTATGTGCATTTCTGAAATGTAAATATCGGATTTAGGTATGTTAATATTGGAGATTAAGATCCCGCTGGGATTGTTCAGGTTCAGTGATAACCAGTGAATTCTTCCTGGTTGCACAGACACTTCCGGTGCGGATACATGGATCCGTGGCAGAAGCTATCGCACGGGTGACCGCACTCCATTACTACACGACACATGTCTTGACAACCACCGAAGTTGACCTTCTCGAATTCATCCGGATGTTTTATCTTGAGAAGAGAAAAATAATATACAGATTTTTGTTCAACCCGAACCTACTTATGGCGTACCTCAGTCAGATTCATGTGCTTCTCGCACATTAGTTCCAGCGTATCTCCGATCGCCGAATGTTCTGTCAGTCTTTGCTTAATACTCATCCAAATCTTGCTGCAACGTGCCAGCATATCCATGTTACCCACCATGTAGAGACCGTCCCGCGCCCGAGATAGTGCCACACAGATACGATTGCGGAACGCTAGGAATCCGATCGATCCTGACTCATTGCTACGAACCAGCGACAGCAGAATTATCTTGGCTTCCTCGCCCTGGTAGTTGTCTACGACGGTGATACGGATTCCGTGTAGCTTTTCGTGACCTTTGCGTTCCTGTAATGAATCAGTACAATATGAATCGGATTAGACTTCTCTATCTTTGGGATGCGACCCATTCTCTAGTTCAGCGTTGCTAGGCCTTCAGATAAGTTGCAATAACGTTTGCATTAAAAAAATTGACTTTTTTCGGATGGTGATAAAAAAAAGCAAAGACAGATAATTGCTTTTGATAAATTTTCCATGGAAGGTAATTATTTGAGCTTACTTGCAAAAAAAAATCTGCACCCTTGCGAGCGGCCTTCAGGCCGTTAATCGGAACAATCGCCATGGCGGACGAAAACATGCGTACAGGCATGTTTTTGAGTTCTTTCTTCGTTTTATTTATCAATTCCTCCTCAGTTTTCGCGACAAAATTGTTTATTTGTTTATTTGTTTAGAAGTGCCCTGCCAGTCGTTGCCATCCAGGGTGAGATAGGTATCATCGTCCATCACCACAACCACGGGAAAATCGAGTTGACCATCTTATCCAACCACTGCCGTTTCGTCATTGCCTGCAGCTTCTTGTCGCTCAGGGTCGTCGGTCGTCCGGAACCGGGCTTTCTTTCGATGCTCTCATTGTTGTCTAATAGTGCCAAGATGTTGTAGATGCCGGAACGGGCGTATCCGACGTCCAAAAAGTGCCGCACGGTGTCCGTTTTCGACGCGGCGGGGTGCCGTTCTTTGAACGCGCACAATTCTGAACGGCGTTGCTTCACTGTTTGCCTACTGGTTTGCCATCACGGTTGGAGATCGACTGATAGAGCTGTCAAATTTTGTCTGCTGACAGTGGGTTACTATGATTGGTGCTGCATGGGCAGTTTCGTCAGTGCGGGTTGAGGTAAACCCATGAAAAATAAAATAAGCAATTTTTGTCCATTTTTTTAAATGCAAACGTTATACACTGTACAAATTTGTTAAGATTTCCTCATTTAATAATTTTAGAAAAATCAAAAATGTCGACGTGACACGATCGCAGACTACGTTAGGCTGTTTGGCGCAGAAAAAAAAGGCACCAAAAACGGCTCGCCGGCCGAAAAAATAATGCCGATGAGTGCAATGGTACCCGAATATTAATTGACGCAGCTTTTGTTGAACCCGAGGTATTTCCTAGCTGTTGCTGTTGGAGACTTTTCTATGAAAAATATATAGAATGGAACCATACTGGGGAACCGGAAAGCTCTAGTCAATCTGAGCCCCAAAGGGATCAAATATACTCAAGGCTCTCGATGGACCAGAAGGGTTGCGGGAAATCAATGGACCGGAATTCTCCAGAACAATCGAAGGACCGGACAACTCTGGGGCTCTAAAGGACCAGACGGTTTCTGGGCCTACAAAGGACCAGAAAGCTTCCGGGCCGTCAAAGCACCAGAAAGGTTCCGGGTCTTTAAAGAATCAGAAAGCTTTCGGGCCTTCAAAGGACCGGACTTCTTCTGGGTCTCTAAACGACTGCAACTCATTCAAATCACCAATCACGCTCTGGGGCTTCAAAGGACCCGATTGAAGGTTAATTTAATCATCAGGTGATTTATGATGAGCGAATGAAAAATCGACAGATCAATATTAATAAAAAATGAACAGTACAATAAAATTCCTCCAAATCCATCTTCATCGTGCCAAGGGAGCAACCGGAATCCTTTGCCGGTGATTTATAAATGTAAGCGTAGCGCTGATACAGGAGCCTTGGGTTCATCAAAACCAAATTCTTGGAATAGCAATGCAGGCAGGTAGACTAATTTATGATGACAATAATCCAAAACCACGAACGTTGCGATTCGTATGGAGATTCCAATAACCCGAGGAAAAACAGAAGCATACATAGCTTCTGCTTACTTTCCTGGAGATGTGGATACGGTACCTCCATCCGAGCTAACAGCTTTCATTAGCTATTGCAAAATTAATAAAGGGTGTTCCGATCAAAATTTGGTCAAATAGTAATGTGTTTTTATTAATAAAGGGTGTGGCAGAAAAAAATGCGAAAATTTGTTCTATTTCTTTCAAATCCCATTTTCAACTAATTCAAGCAATAATATCAACATTTTAGAGTACAGTTATCTTTATAAAGTCCTTTAAACAAATTTATTCAATGTGTTTTCCATTTTTAATAATAACATCCTCGAAGAGACGCCGGAAGCCAGAGCATGCTTTTCGGACGTTGTCCTCCGAAATTGACTGCCATTTGCGTGTTATGGTTGACTTCAGGGTTTTTACACTAGGGTGTGATATTTTGCAGGCTCGTGCTTCAACATATGCCCAAATCGAATAATCCAACGGATTAAGATCTGGACTGCTAGGGGGCCACAAATCCTTCAACCAAAACTTCATGTTATCGTTCAACCATTGTTGGGTTCGATTGGACGTGTGACAAGGCGCTCCATCCTGCTGTAGGACAACGTTTTGGCCCTCGGAGAAGTTGAAGGCAGGGAAGGAGTTGGTCCTTTAAAATACCGATATACACTTCGGTATTGATTTTAACTCCAGCATCAATGAAAACAGGCGGCATTTTCAAACCGTTGGACGCCACCAAGCCAAACATCATGACACCAGCGGGATGTTTGGTTTGAAATTTGAATTTCACTTTTTCCGGAATGTTCTCCAGTTTTTTCGGTGAAATGAACCGGTCTGTGCGGCTGTTGGCCACAGCATCGATGCTGAAAAGCTTTTCGTCGGAGAACAGGATTATCATTTTTTCCTTCAAGGAAATCAATCTCTTGGAACGAGTCACTCGTAGTTCCTTGACCCGGTCCGTAATCAAGTGACGTTTCGCTCTGGCTCTGGAAGATGCATGCAGGTCTTCTTTGATGATTCTCCGCATGGATTTTTCCGAAATATTGGCTTCCTTTGCAAGTTTCCTTATGGAACGCACCAGGTTGCGAACAATTTTTGCACGGACCGATTTGATCACGTGCAAAGCGCGGACGTCCGCTTCCCGGCTTCCACTGCTTAGGACCATCCTGCAGGGACTCTTTTATGCGATAAACTGTTGCCAAATGACACTCTACCCCCTTGGCAATCCCTTTCGGCTTTTTCTGGGCGAGCAACAAACTGGTGATCACTTCTTTCGCGAACATTTTGACGAATTTGCAATAAAACAAATATAATGTTTGGATGCAGCACGTGAAAGTAAACATAAACAAATACACTTTCGACAGAAATTAGTCACTAGCTACACGAATTAACCCAATACTCAAGTTTGAACATTTTCGCATTATTTTCTGTCGCACCCTGTAAGTCATTTGTTTTTTCTTTTTCAAGTTCAGTTAGTACCGAATACTGGAGAAATATTCAGCTAAGCTTCCTTTTTGCCGAATGCGAATTGCCGGGTCTTTCGTTTAACAGCTGCCATAAGATTTTGTACAGTCTCCTTGTCCACTTTATTCGCCACAGCACGCCAATTTGCCTTGAACTGGTTCTCGCTCACAACAGCTTTTTGAGTCTTTTTAAGGTTCCGCTTGAGGATGGTCCAATATTGTTCGATTGGGCGGTGCTCTGGCGTGTTGGGAGGGTTCTTGTCCTTGGGCACCGCTTGAACGCTGTTGGCAGCATACCACTCCATAGCCTTTTATGTGTAATGGCAAGATGCCAAATCCGGCCAAAATAGAACGGAACAATTGTGTCGCATCAGGAAAGGCAGTAGACTTTTTTGTAGGCACTCGCTCAGATAAATTTCATGGTTGACGGTTCAGGTCGCAATGTGAACGTTGCTCCTCAAGCCAAAGGTAAAGATGGCTCGCCATACCAGATATTTCTTCGCGAACTTTGACAGTTTAATGTGCTTGAAAATGTCTGCCATCTTTCCCCGTCCGGTTGCCGTATAAAACTCCTGTCCAGGAAGCTGTTTAGAGTCTGACTTGACGTAAGTTTCATCGTCCTCTACCATGCAATCAAACTTCGTCAGCATAGTCGTCTACAACTTTCACGATCGTGCTTTGGCCTACGTGTTTTGTTTATCGTCGCGATTTTGAGTCACCACTTTCTTGTAAGTCGACAGTCCAGCTTATTTTTTAGCTCTATCCACGGTTGAAGGCGCCACTCCCAGCTTCTTTGCGACATCTCGGACGGAGAGGTTGGCGTTCCGCTCGAAACAGCGGGCAACTCTTTTTGTCGTCGATGTGGCCTCCGGTATTCGATTTGCCCCCCGATCCAGCTATCGTGGCTTTCGACAAACGTTCACCGAACACTAATAATACGTTGGTAACAGATAATTTAGCCACATTCAACAATTTCGCCAACTTGGCGTGAGAGATTTTTGGATTTTCGCCATCCACGTGCAAAATTTTAACGCGTTGCTTCTCTTCCTTCGACGACATTTTTATCGAATTTGTTTTTGAACCTAGGTTGGAACTAGCTCCAACCTGCGATACCTGCGATAGCCGACCCAATTTTGATACCCGATCCAGTTTGAAACTGAATCAAAAACGAATTCGCAATTTGATTAGCACTTTAATCTCAAAGGAAATGAAATGCGTCAAGATTAAATCGCCCAAATTTTGATCGAAACAACCTTTAATAGAAAATACCTGGGGTGGTTTATTGTTTCGGAACCTTTCCCTCCATTGGCGCGACCGACATACATGTATAACTGCAACTAGTGCTATCACTAGTGCCGCGAATATAAGAGTGTTACATCACATTCTTTGGCGCTACAACTTCATCATATTTTGTTAATTAGCATGTGAAAATATGTAGAAGGAGATGTTCGCTCATCACCATGAGGCACCAAGAGTGGATAGTAATGTTTGCTAGAATGAAAGATATGAAGAGAAAGTGTTGAAATTTCCGGAGATGGCGGATTCGTCCGTACCTCGACCTACCCCGCAGTGGGATGTTAGGCAAAGGGTGACGTCCTTGGTTCGAGTACTACTTTACCCATGCCCTTTCGCTCAATTTTCAATACATCTGTTCTATTTCCAACCTACCGTACACTGACGGAACTTTCAACACAAAAACATAACAAATAGAGTATGTGAAAATAATTATCGACAAACGAGTCCAACTCATACTTGCTGCTCTGTCAGCGAAACGGGTAACCACTGATCTATCCAGCCGCGTTATATTATACAAGATATTATACTTCCTCAAACTTCATTGTAAGCTTTAGAAACAACTGTGGAAATCATATGAACTTAGACAATGTCAGTCTATAGATCAAACATATTTTTAATTTTAAGGTTTGATGTCACTTAAAATTTGTCTTGAAAACTTGTGACCCATAACATTTTGACGTTTTGAGATCTATCCTAATTCAATGGTTTTTTTTTCTTTAAATTATTATTTTGATAATTACGGGAAGTGTTAACGCTTATCAGGATAATAATCCAATCAAGACGAAAAAACTCAGTACCATTTCATGTCCAATACAACAATACCCAAAGAGCCACCTACCTGAACCAATTGAAGCATCTGTCCGTTGTACGCCGTTAGGATGACGATCTCTTCCGGTCGGTAGCCCTGTGCGACCAGATATTCACACAAGCCCAGCAGAAATTTGCATTCGAAACTGTTCCTCCTGGACTTTTCATCATTCCGCGTGCCATCTTCCGGAACGGTGTGCGTAAAGAAAAACATATTTTGCCTCATTCCTTTCACTTTCGAGCGACCGCGGACTGCATCACTATCCGTCAACTCTCGGTAGATGGTTGGGCGAATCAAGTCGGCAAATTCCGGACGCATTCGGTGCTGGACGTCGAGGCAAACCGAGTTGACCTGATTGTTGATCATTCGCTCAAACAGCGAGATGTCCATCTTGTACTGCTTGGACAGGGCATATACACTGGTGGAAGGTCGCAGTTGAAAGTGATCGCCGATCAAGATACAGTGCTCCGTGCTTGGTGTCAGTGATGCAACAATGTGCGATTCCAGAATTTCGGCCGCCTCTTCAATCAGAACAATTGGAGATTTAAGAAGCTGCAGAAGAGTGTGATTACGAGCAGCAAAAGTTGTTGTCATACCGACTACGCGGATTTTCTTAACGAATTCGTAGTTTGAGAGCTGGTTTAACTCGTGAATTCGTCGCGACCATTGCTGTAGTTGATTCTAGAACAAGAAAGACATTTTAAAAATAGACAAATCACAAATCTACAGATATAAGCTTACCAAACATTTCACAATTTCCCCACTACTTCCTTCCTTTTGCAGCTTTTCAAACTCTTCCATCTGTTTAAGATATTCCTGCTTGGTGTTGTAGTAGCATGTCCTCAAACGCTTGTCTATCAGTACGTCCTCGTTCAACTGCTTCACGTTATAGCTATCCAGAAGAGCGTGTTTAGACTGGCTCCCCATACGAACAATACTGTTGCAGTACCTCAGCACCCCACTGAGGAACTGGTCCAAGGCATGATTGGTCAGGCAAATCAACAATATTTGATGTTCCGTGTTGGCCAACAGCGCTTGAACGATCTCCTCTCCAATAAAGGTTTTACCCGTTCCTGGGGGACCTTGAATCAGGGCAAACTTGTGCGTCAATGCCAGCTTGAACGCTTTGTACTGCGAAGGATCTAATCCAATCGGACTTCCACTCTCCGGCCAGTCGCTTGGAACTTTGATATTGTAAATCTGACCCTTGTGATTGAACAAGGCTTTGCGATCCCGTGAAATATAATCTGGATACTGATGCTGTGATTGAGTATCGACAATGTACGACTTCATAGGGAACGTGTCTCCCTTTAAGTTCTTCATCACGTTGAATACGTGATGGTACGGTTCGAAAAATATCTCACTTTCAATCATTAATAATTCTCGGTTGAAGATGTCGTTCATATTTTCCACTTTCAGAATTTCCACGCAGATGTACCCATTGGAGAGTTGTTCACTATCACGGTGGCTGATGATGGCCACAATCAGATCATCAAACTTGGTACTTGATGTGAAACAAACCATCGAGCCATGCATCATTCGTTTGGAATTCTGCTGACCCCACTTACTGAATTTTGCCGATTTGCCTCCGTTAGCACGGCCTTCTGGATCCAGATCGACGATGACGAGTTCCTCCTTAGCTGAACGGCGATTAACATTACCCGGAAGTAATAATTTGACACACTGATGCACTCGGATAGTGTCACCGCTATACGGTTTATCAGGTGATGAGTTCTTGCTGTGCGCTATTAATCCTTGAATACCTTCCCGAAGTGGAATCATGAAATCTTCCTTCAGAAGACTTAGATGTACCTCCAGGTAGTGTTCCATGGAGGGAAATCTCCCACTAACAATGTTTGGCGTGATATCACTACCCGGTCCGTGTAGTTCCTCCAATGTTGGGTAAATCTACAATAGTACAAATACATGCAAAATTCTACAGCAAAATGGATTATTTATCAAATTACTTACACTCCAGTTTCTTACACTATTACCAGGAACCGAACCACCCAGTCCTAGTACATCCAATTTTACAGTAGCCTTTGTAAGCACCTCGGTAAGCTCCTCCAAGAAGATATTAACCTTTTTCCGCTCACCGAGAATCTTCCGTACGTTTCCAATCAACTTTCCAACAGCGGTAAGCATGTCCACTACGCTTACGCCCTGCACCTTACTTTTACTTTTCTTCTTCTTAGCTCCCATTTGATTTGTGCTTCGTTTGAAAAACTTGATTAAATTGTTCCAGAAATTCTTGTCCTTCGCCAGTACCAAAAATAGTTCCGCGTTAATTTCAAACAAAGGTAAAGCTGCTATCTTGTTCACGATCTTCATCGCAACCAACAACAGCTCGTCGCCACAGTTCTCTTGGGTGATCGTCTTGATAAATTGTTCTTTCTGGCTGTAGATATCCAACAGGAGCTCACGGTTATCATTTTCCGACAAATTCATAAGTTTCGAAAACGGAATTTTCTGCACGTACCCGTTTTTTTCGTCGTTCAAGTTAAACTTTGTTTGTGATACACCTGCAGAGGAGCTGACGGAGGGGTCGAAGTAATTTCCGCTAACGTCTGAAATACAACGGTGCAAGATTAAAATCTACATAGCTTATACATCCAAGTGGGCATACCGTCAAAGAACTGTTTCGGATTGATCCTAAGTGATTCGAGCATCGCACTTGCGGCGGCATCAACATCCTGCTGATCAGCCGAGGGATCTTTCTTGACATCGACTACAAAGTCATCGATATCCTTGCTGAACCAATCGTCGTCATCGTCGTCAAACGGAGGGCCTCCGGTACTAGTCATTGCTTGGACACGAATTATCTTAAATTTCCGGCGCAAAAAGTTCGGCTTGTTATGTAGAAAGGACCGTGAAATTTTTTGATGCTTCTGAGACAGCAGAAGTAGGTAGCGTTCGTGGCAAAGCGTAAACAAAAACAACGAGAACGGAACGAGCGTTTTCAATGAGTGCCAGCTCCACTGCAGTGAGTGCCTTAGCGTTTGCGAAACTCAGCTGATTTTGTGCAATGACGTTTATACAAGGTCCGGGCCACCAATCGCTTTGCACAATAAACTTTCTGTTGGGGGAACTTTTCGGAAGCAATATCAAAGGTACATAGCATTGGTTTACATTCATTGGGTTCCCTGACAAATTGCATTGGCTTACACTAGTATTGATATATTGCAGGTAGGGGACCGAACCTAACGAAACTATATTTCCTACGCTATTCGTTACCTGATACGGTTGGCTTACGTTCTCCCCTGTGGCGGGGTAACCTCCAAGCTGACCCACTGAACTGATTGTTGACGGTAAACATTGCGTAGGATGGGTGTAGCCCGGTGCCAAATTGATCCAATTCTTCTTCGTTGTCGGTGTCGATGAATCCAGCTGGAATGATCCTCCTCCGGCCTGGAAGTCGTATATGTAGCCCGACGTTTGACCCAATACCTGCGACGGATGGCCGTAGTTCGATTCCTTCGAAGAGATACCAGCGGGTGCTGACGATTGGATGATGGTTTTCGGCCCATTACCAGGAGCGAGGGTTGCGGGCGGCATCGACGAAAAAGTTGACATAGGCATGGCCATTTGGTTACTCCCAGCAGCAGAAAACTGTGGCATCAATTCGGAGTTGGTCGTAGGAATCGTCATTGTGCTAGCTGATGTAATTATTTGCTGATTTGTGCACGCAGTGACCTGATTCAACCGACTCATCCACTCTGCAGTACGGCCGATATTTTCCGTTCCTCCGCTTGTAGTACCGGCGCCATCACGTGTGTTATTCAAAATATCGTACTGTGCTTTCAACATCTCCTTCTCCAGTTGCAGTTTCTTCCGTGCGAGCTGATTCGAGTGATCCAGCTCGATTTCTTGAAGAAGATGTGCCTTTTGCTCCTCCGACAGTTTCAAGTTGAGACGGGTGCGTTCGCTGATCGGGTTACTTCCTCCGATGACATTCCCATTGGAATTGTTCTCCGGTATGTTTTCACCTTCCGAGTGGCCTGCGCTGACGCACTGGTTACACTTCCAGACTTCGTCTATCCTTCCCTCATCATATCCAGCACATCCGTAGTGAAACAGTTGTTGCACACTTCACACATGACCATATTGTCGATGTTGTTGGCCTGGTCGCACAACACGCAATCGAATCGGCTGGTCTCGGGTATCCTGTTGGTCGTATTCCAACGTTATAATCTCAAATCTTTGAGTTTGTTGGGGGAACTTTTCGGAGGGTCTTTGCAGCACGCAGGGGTTAGGTGTGTGGCGAGCTCAAAGCTATATTTATAGGGAAAATCGTTATACAATGGATGAGTCGGTTGAATCAGGTCACTGCGTGCACAAATCAGCAAATAATTACATCAGCTAGCACAATGACGATTCCTACGACCAACTCCGAATTGATGCCACAGTTTTCTGCTGCTGGGAGTAACCAAATGGCCATGCCTATGTCAACTGGCGGCGAGACATGTGATGCCTAGGGACTGCCAGTATTCAGCGGAATTTCGGAGGAATGGCCAATGTTTTTTAGTGCCTTCAACACATCCACAGAAGCCTGTGGGTATAGTGATGTGGAGAACCTTGGACGCCTTCAAAGGTGCTTGAAGGTCGTCGCTTTGGAATCAGTTCGCAGCCGACTTCTGCTCCCCGGATCAGTGCCGCAAGTGATGCAGACGTTGCAGATTCTATATGGGCGACCGGAGCAGATAATATACGCCCTGCTTTCGAAGATTCGAGAAGTTCCTGCACCAAAGGCGAAAAACCTGCAAAAGCTCATAGCCTTCGGCATGGCAGTGCAGAACTTCTGCGACCATTTGGAAGCCGTTGGTCAAGTTTCACACCTTTCAAACCCAGTGCTACTGCAGGAGCTAGTAGACAAGTTACCGGCTCACCTCAAACTGGAGTGGGTAACATTTAAACGGCAGTTTCAGGTGGTCGACTTGCGCGTGTTCGGTAGATATATGTCGAACTTGGTATCAGCAGCTGCAGAGGTGTCTCTATCTATGGATTCCAAGGGGACGAAGCTAAAGAAAGAGGAGAAGGTGAAAAAATTCGTCAACGCTCATCTAGCATCAACAAGTGAGACGGATTCACCGAAACCAAAATCGGAGTCGCCGAAAGCTGTCGCGTCTATTTCCTGTCTGATCTGTGGGAATCCTGATCACCGAGTGAGGAACTGTGAAGTCTTCGAGAAGATGACTCGAGAAGATCGCTGGAAAGCTGTGCATACCCATTACCTGTGCCGAATGTGTCTTGGGAAACACGGTAGGAAACCATGTCGGTCTCAAGTGCGCTGCAATGTACAAGGTTGTCAAATTCGACATCATCCACTCTTGCATGTGTGGGAAACAGAGGACACAACAAACAGTGGAATACCGCGTAGGGAAATTTCGGAAGAACGTAAACAATATAAACACCGACAGACTCTAGTCAATAAACTTGTATTCGCGTGCTCTTGGTTCGGTTAACAATGATAAGAACATAAAACATCTCTTCTCTGTCTTGCTGATTGCGTACCGTCTCGCTCGTTGATGATGACATCTACCCCTGTGGTAAACTGCGTGAGGGGTAGGCCGTTGTGTTATGGTGAGGGATAACCCATTGCTAAATCCCTTCACTCCACCTCAATGGTTTGCCTCTCACTTTTCACCAGTCATCCCCAACTTTTCTGCAAACTGATAATGTTTAACTAGCCCCAGTGGCTTCGTTAGAATGTCTGCATTCATTTGATTTGGAGGACAAAACTGTAACACTACTTCTTTTCTATCGCAGAGGTCCTTGACGAAGTGATGTTTCGTCTCAATATGCTTCGAGCGCTTCGTAGATCTCTCCGACTTCACAAAACTTAGGCAACCTTGATTGTCTTCATTGACAGTGGTTGCTCTTTTCTGCTCCAAACCAAAATCCTTCAATAGGCGTCTCAATCAGACCACTTCCTGACACGTTTCAGCAAGAGCAACGTACTCCGCCTCCATGGTAGAGAGGGTCACACAACCCTGTCGGCGACTGGCCCATGACACAGCTCCTCCTGCGTAGTATACTACAATTCCAGTAGTTGATTTTCGCGTACTTTTGTCTCCTGCCCAGTCTGAATCAGAGAAAGCAACTAGATCGTCGTTACCGCCTCTTCCAAGTTGCAATTTCCAGTCCTTGGTTATCTTTAGGTATCTGACAACTCGCTTGGCTGCTGTCCAATCCGCTACCGTAGGAGAATTAAACATCCTGCCGAGAATAGCAGCGCTCGCCATGATATCAGGGCGTGCACACACTGCAATATACATAAGCGCACCCACTGCACTTCTGAACAAAGTTCCATCCTCGAATGGCTCGCTCTTCGTTTCGTCCTTCAGGTAGCCTTGATCCATAGGTGTTTTGGCTACCTTCGCTTTTTTTAGTCCCAGTCTGATAATTAATTTGTCAATATAGTTCTTCAAACTCAAACTGTAGATCCCTACCACGAAATCAGACAATCGACCTGGCAATGCACCACGATTATGGCGCTCGGATCGCCTAACACCTTCCGGTTCACTTGCAACCTCATCTTGCTCTTCGTCTTTCACAGCCAGGGGATCTTCTTCTCCGGATTCACAGTTCGTAATATCGAAATAGTTTTCAGATTCACTTTCACCTCTGTCTTTATTGTCATCTTCTACAAATTCTTCGGGTTCTTCTTCTTCATCCAGGAACTGCTGCTCCGATGTTGGCACGAAACACCATTCATCTTCACCACTCGTGACATCCGTACACGGTTTCTTCTCATGAGACGATCCGTTATCGAACTCCAAAAATCTGGCATCACGACTTATGGTGACTTTGTCCGTTTTCGTATCAACGAACCGGTATCCCTTGTGTTGATCTGAATATCCGATGAACCGCAGCTTTCGCGCTTTGCTTTCAAATTTTCCCCCTTTCACATCGGGAATGTGCACGTAAGCTGGAGATCCGTACACTCTCAAATGTCCCAACTCCGGCTTTCGTCCATACCATTTGACGTACGGAGTAGTATCTACCGACCTCGACAGTAGCCTGTTTTGCAGATATGCAGCGGTAAGCACCGCTTCACCCCAATAACGCTTATCCAAACCGGCGTCTAGCAGCATCGTCGTCACCATCTCCTGCAAGGAACGATTTTTTCTTTCCGCGACACCGTTCTGTTGAGGGGTGTACGCCGTGGTGTACTGGGCTTTGATACCTTCGTCCGCGAAAAACTTACGCAACTCGTTGTTCACGTACTCACCCCCACCATCCGAACGAATATTCCTCGGTTTTCGATCGAACAGGTTTTCGACGTATCGAACGTATTCCTTGATTCTCAGGACAGCATCTGACTTCCTTTCCAACAAATAAACGACCGTGAACCGGCTATAGTCGTAACATGGTCATCAAAAACCTCTTTCCACCGGGCGTCGTTGTTTTCATTGGTCCACACAGGTCGGTGTGAACCAGGTCCAAAACCATCGTCGACTTTCGTTCCGCTGTCTTGGGGATCGGGTTTCGGCATAACTTTCCCTCCAGACATGGCTCGCACGTCATACGAATGCCACAATCAACAACGTCCATACCCACGCCCAAACGCTCGTTGCTGATTCTCGAAATTACTGCCGGATCCCTGTGCCCTAAACGTCGTTGCCATTGATGCTGACAATTAAAATCGTGTACCTTACCTTGTACTTGATTAGTTGTCTCCGCTTGTTTCAGTCGGTACAAACAACCGGATCGCTCACCAACGACCAGTATCTTACCGGTTGCGTCTCGAATATCACAGCCATTTGCACGAAAAACGGCCGTGAGTCCCTTGGAGGTCAATCGATCCACCGAAACCAATCCACTCGTTAACGATGGAACATAAAGCACTTTCTCCAGCTTTACATCAATCACCACATCCATCCGTTTCTGCAATCTTGCCATCGGCCAGCACAACGTTCGGACCAACTCTCATCGCAATTGTGGAGAAAAAACTTTTATCGTTCGTCATATGACAACTGGCACCACTGTCGATAAACCACGAACCACTACAGTCACCGCCAACCATAAAGCATACGCCACCACGTTCATCGTTAGCTTGCTTAGCATTTGGATTCACTTCGCGAGTTTTCTTTTTCTCTTCACTGTGTTGCTTTGCAAGCAAGCGGCAATTTCGCTGGAAATGCCTAGCTTCTTGCAATGATAGCACACTTTTTCGGATTCCCTTTTAGATCCACTCGGCTTTGCCCATCGCCTTGTCGCACTTTTCATTGCTGTTGCATCAGTGTTACCACATCGTTCTTTTCTTCGCTCGAATTCATCGAGCAACTTGGATTTCACCAACTGCATCGTGAGATCCGCATCGGGACGACTCTCCAAAGCCGTCACCAGCCCACCGTAGGAATCCGGTAGACTCCGCAAAATCATCGCGATACGCAGCGACTCTTGCAGCTCATGACAGGCCACTGTCAGCCTATCGAACAGGCCTTCGATTTCGATCAGGTGATTTTCCAAATCACCACCCTCCGACAGTTTCAAACTAAACAACTTTTTCAGTAGCGACACTCGCGACGTTACTGTGGTCTTCTCGTGATACGCACGTAATTGCTCCCAGTAATCTTTCGCCGAAATAGCATTTTTCACCATACTATATCGACTTTCTTCGATACAAAGCCCGATCGTAGCACGGGCTTTTTGATCATCCTTCTTCCATGCTGCAGTAGGTGCTTCTGGTTTTACTTCCGATACCACGTACCAGAGTTCTTCTCGCGTTAGCAGCATTTCCATCCGAAACTTCCAACACTGCCAATTGGAGTTGTTTAGTTTCGCGAAAGAAAATTTGTTCACATCCGCCATCTTACTGCACAATCACACGCAGCGATACACAACCGAACCGAAAACAAAAACTGTCGGAGAAACACTTTTACAACAGATTCCTATTCTTCCGGGCCACTTTCTGGGCCCATAACCTGTGGGCAACAGAGGACACAACAAACAGTGGAATACCGCGTAGGGAAATTTCGGAAGAACGTAAACAATATAAGCACCGACAGACTCTAGTCAATAAACGTGTATTCGCGTGCTCTTGGTTCGGTTAACAATGATAAGAACATAAAACATCTCTTCTCTGTCTTGCTGATTGCGCACCGTCTCGCTCGTTGATGATGACATCTACCCCTGTGGTAAACTGCGTGAGGGGTAGGCCGTTGTGTTATGGTGAGGGATAACCCATTGCTAAATCCCTTCAGCATGGTACTACAGTGAACCCACCCCTCGTACCCAGGCAAACACCACTACGAGTCAGTGCCCCGCAACCAGAAACCCAGAATGAAGGTGTTAACGCTCATCGTACTGCGAGCTCTACATTATTTCGCATCCTACCGGTTAAGCTCTTCAACAAGGAACAGACTATCAATACGCTGGCATTCATCGATGAGGGATCGTCTGTTACGCTAATGGAGAAGAGCCTCGCCGATTCACTACAGGTTGCAGGAGCAAGGAAACGTCTGTGCCTGGACTGGCAACATCACTCGGGAAGAAGAAGACTCCATGCAAGTGGAAATCGAGATTGCGGGAGCTGGAGGAAAGAAGCGATACGCACTCGACGACATAAGGACCGTGGAATCACTGGCATTACCAAAGCAAACGCTGCGGTACAAGGAGCTTAGCGAACGTTATGGGCACCTCAGGAAACTACCGATAAAAGATTTCGAATCCAAAGCGCCAGGTATACTGATCGGTGCGAAGCATACTCATCTTACCGCTACCCAGCAAATAAGAGAGGGTCAACTAGGTGAACCAATTGCTGCCAAAACTCGCCTCGGTTGGGCGATCTACGGAGCAGCGCCAAAAGGAACCACATATCCTAGCTACAACCTTCATATCTGTGGATGCGACAAGCTACACGAGCTAGTGAAGGAGTATTTTACGGTCGAAAATACAGGGGTGTCAGTAGACCGGAGCCCCGAGTCCGAGGACGACAAGCGGGCTAGATCTATATTCGAGAGTACAACAAAGCGGACCGAAAATGGATTCGAAACCGGCCTGCTATGGAGCTACGATTATGTAGAATTTCCTAAAAGCTACGGGATGGCGGTCCAACGGCTACAATGCTTAGAGCGACGATTGAAAAGAAATCCGGAGGTGATGAAAAGCGTGAAACAGCAGATAGTGGAATATCAAGAGAAAGGATACATCCACGAAACAATGGAGGATGAACTACAATCAGCTGATCAACGTCGGATATGGTACCTTCCGGTTGGCGTCGTACAAAACCCGAACAAACCAAATAAGATCCGCATAGTGTGGGACGCAGCAGCTACTGTGGACGGAGTCTCTCTCAACAATATGCTGCTGAAAGGACCAGATCTAGTAGTACCCCTACCAGAAGTTCTATATGGCTTCCGAGAACGGAGGATCGCAGTCGTAGGAGACATAAAGGAAATGTTCCACCAACTTAAGATGCGACGAGAGGATCGTTTCAGCCAGTTATTTGTCTGGTTCGGAGAATCGGGTGAAGGAGTGCGAACTTTCGTAATCGACGTGGCAACTTTCGGATCGACGTGCTCACCATGCTCGGCACAATTCGTCAAGAATCTGAATGCCGCCGAACACGCAGAGCAGTATCCTAGAGCAGCAGAAGCAATACAACGTCGACACTACGTCGACGACTATTTGCAGAGTTTCGACAGCGAGGAAGAAGCTTGCCAGGTCGTAGACGAGGTGAAACTAGTGCATAGACTAGGCGGCTTCATCATCCGAAACTAGTTGTCCAACTCATCCGAAGTGCTCCGACGGGTTGGGGAAGGTGATTTATCAGCAAAGAAGATTGTTGGAGCGACGGAACATCAAATAGAGCGAGTGCTTGGAATGCAATGGAATGCAGAAGAGGATGTGTTCGTGTTTTCAGGCAATGTTGACGTGGAAGCAGTCATCCCTACGAAGCGAACTATTTTACGCTACGTAATGAGCCAGTTCAACCCATTGGGCCTTCTCTCTCATTTCCTGATTCATGGACGTGTAATTATTCAGGATATCTGGCGTACGAAGGCCGGTTGGGACGATGAAGTGGAGGGCGCAATTATGGAACGATGGCGGGATTGGGCTGGAATGTTTAAAGAGTTAGGAGTCATTCAAGTACCACGCGCGTATTTCCCGGGCGTATCGTCAGAAAATATCGAAGACCTTCAGCTACACGTTTTTGTAGATGGCAGCGAAACAGCATATGCGTGCGTCGCCTACTTTCGAGCCGTTATCAATGGTGAATTCCATAGTGTTCTCGTATCTGCCATGGCCAAGGTAGCGCCGTTAAAAACTCTCTCGATCCCGAGACTCGAACTCCAAGCGGCACTGATAGGCTGCAGGCTTATGAAAACGTTATGCAGCGGTCACAGTCTTCCAATAAAACGTAAAGTATTCTGGACAGATTCCAAAACCGTGCTCTCCTGGATACATTCCGATCATTGCCGCTACAGACAGTTTGTTGCTTGCAGAATTGGAGAGATTTTGGCCAAATCTAATCCCGAGTTCCACTCCTCGTACCATCGGGGCTCAACTCTGCAGATGACGGTACTAAATGGCGCAACAAACCAAACTTGAAGCCCGACGGTCGCTGGTTCAAAGGACCGGAGTTCCTGAGATGCCCGGAGGCTCTGTGGCCGCGACAAGCAGACCCAGAAATCACCGAAGAGGAAATTCGACCTATCCTGGTCCATTTGAACGATCTGCAAGAGGAGATCATCGACTTGAATCGCTTTTCTAAGTATGAGAGACTCTGGCGGACAGTTGCGTACCTATTCCGCTTCGTGGATAACTGTTGACGGAAGCGAACGAAACAACAGCGATCGACCTCCCACCCTCGCAAAGAACAACTTGCACGGGCCGAGAGTGCTCTTTGGCGGCTGACTCAACGATCCTCGTTTCCAGAAGAGTGGATGATACTCGAGAAATCAAAGGATGACGCCCAGTCAAGGATTGATCGCACCAGCCGGATCTACAAGCTATCGCCGTTCATTGACGAATGTGGAGTGATTCGAATGGATACGCGTATCACGGGGGCAATCTTCGTGCCATACGATACGAAATTTCCCGTAATTCTTCCGAAGGGGCACCGCTTAACGAACCTGATTGTCGACTGGTACCATCGACGATACCTCCATGCAAATCGGGAAACGATCATCAACGAAGTGCGTCAGCGGTTCTACGTGCCCTGTCTCCGTGCGCTCGTACGGAATATAGCAAAGCTCTGCATGTGGTGCAGAGTGTCAAAGGCCAAACCAGCATGTCCGCGCGAAGCGCCACTTCCGGAAGCGAGACTTAGTCCGTACATCCGGCCGTTCACGTTCGTTGGCCTCGACTATTTTGGTCCTATGATGGTCAAAGTTGGACGTTCACTAGTTAAGAGATGGGTGGCACTGTTTACTTGCCTTACCATCCGAGCAGTGCACCTAGAGATAGTGCACTCCCTGTCCACGGAAGCATGCAAGATGGCAATTCGTCGATTCCTGGTACGGCGCGGATCACCCTTGGAGATAAGAAGCGATAACGGTACAAACTTCGTTGCAGCTAGCCGCGAGCTGCAGCAGCAGATAGCAGAAATGAACCAGCAACTATCATCGACTTTCACTAACGCAACCACCAAATGGATCTTCAATCCTCTAGCCGCCCCACATATGGGAGAATCGTGGGAGCGACTCGTTAGGTCGGTCAAGACTGCCTTCGCCACATTAAGCACAACCAGGAACCCCGATGACGAAACGCTTCTTACACTGATGATCGAGGCAGAAGGAATCGTCAACTCGCGTCCTTTGACGTTCGTCTCCACGAGTCAGAAGCGCAAAACGCATTAACACCCAATCATTTCCTGCTTCTGAACTCGCAGGAAGCCACTCACCCCCCACAAAACATTCCTGCATCCCGAGTGCCTCAGAACCAACTGGAAGTTAACAAAAAGCCTGGTTGACCAGTTTTGGCGTCGTTGGGTACGGGAATACCTCCCGACGATCTGCAAGCGCACCAAATGGTTCGAGGAAGCCTACGAACCAGAGGACGGAGACTCGGTCATTATCGTCGACGAATCTATCCGGAACGGCTGGTTACGAGGACGCATCCTTTCAGTTGTGAAGGGACGCGATGGACGGGCCAGGCAAGTCCTGGTGAAGACTACAGGAGGCGTGCTGCGCCGACCGGTAACGAAGATCGCCCTTCTGGATATTCAGGCATCAGTCAACAATAGAGCTGAGGAGTAACGCTGTGTCACTGGAATCGCTGGACCAGCATTACGGGTCGGGGAATGTTGGGTGCAACCTGCGCCACTGTCGATCAACTTCTAACAACCGTGTGCTTCCCTGCAATATCACCTCGCGACAGGCCTGGTGTCACCCATTTGACAGCGAGCCGTCATTATTATTTCCGCCGATACCATTATACTATTCCTGAAGAGGCAGAACTAACAGTTTTTGATAGGTAGTTTTTTTTGCTTGTTTCACACGAAAGTTTTGCTAAGTTTCCATAATAAAGTATCATCCTGTTGTGCTTCACTGAATTCATACGAGGAGACCAAATGTAAGAAATAGTATTGTATAACGATTTTCCCATATTTTTGTAACGATTTTTCCTATAAATATAGCTTTGAGCTCGCCACACACCTAACCCCTGCGTGCTGCAAAGACCCTCCGAAAAGTTCCCCCAACACTTTCAATATTTATTGCTGATTGCAGTTAAAAATGGACTCCGACAAAAACAGAAAAAGTGTGATAAAAGTGCACGTTTATGATCAGTATCAAACTGTTCTTCAAATTAACAATACCTATTATTTCAAGCTCTGCCTACCTTCACCTATAAAAAGTTATGGGCACCACGGCGAACACTGCAGGCGGAATTCCACAGTTCAACGGCGGACCGGATTTCAAACATTGGAGCTTCAGGGTGAACATGCACCTGGATTCGGTCAGCGTTTTGAAGAATGTGACGGAGAATGTCCCAGAAGTCACGGTGGAAAAGGTCAAGTTCGCAGAAGCGGATCGGAAGGCGAAGGCGTTAACAGTATGTTTCCTGGCAAACGAATATTTGGAGGTCATCCGGGAGAAGTCGATGGCCAAGGAAATGTGGGCAGGCTTCGAAGCGACGTCCGCAACCAAGTCGATCGGATGGCAACACCTGGTCCGGAAGCAGCTGAACCGACTGAAGCTGAACAAAGGCGATCCAATGAGACCTCATCTACTGGCGTTCGACGATTTGGTCCGGCAGATCGTCCAGACGCTGCCAGATTCGTATGACCTTCTAGTAACGGCCTTGGAAAACGTTCCGGAGCAAGATCTGAAGGTGGAAGTGGTGAAGCAGCGGCTAAAGCTTTGAAACGTCAAGAGCAAAATGGAGGAGTTGGCGAGGCCAAAAGGGCTGCGTTTTCTAGCGACAAAACGAAGAAACCCTTCAAGTTCCTGGGTAAGTGCCATAAGTGTGGCAAACGTGGCCACCTCATGAAGGACTGTCGGCAGAAGGCCAGTAATGAAGCTAACGCGGTGGCCAATCAGCGGAAAGCGGTAAGTTTTGTGGAGAGCCGGGGCAACATCATGTCGAAGAGTGGCAAGATCGCCTTCAAGCTCGATTCGGGATCCAGTGACCACCTCACCAACGACAGCGAAGCGTTTTCGGTAGTCCGGAAGCTGAAGCAACCGATTGTTATTAACGTGGCCAAGGATGGCCAATTTCTTCTTGCAAAAACTGTCGGTGAGCTCCATGGCAACAGCAACAAACAACTCCCGTTGCGCATGAAGGAAGTACTGTACATCCCGGAGTTGCGCGACAATTTTATGTCCATGTAGAAGTTCGTCGCGGCCAGCGTGCAGGTAAACTTTGTCGACAAGGTCGCAATATTGAAGAAGGACGGGGAAGTTATCGCCACCGCCCAACTTATGAGCGGACTGTACGAGCTGGATATTGACCTGGAACGCCCAACCGTGAACTTGTGCATGTCGAAGACAGATGTGCTCTGGCACAGGCGGCTTGGACATTTAAGCGAGCAAGGAATGAAGGTGATGGCATCGAATAACCTGGTGACTTGTGCTAAATTTCGTGGAGGCAAGCTGAGTTTCTGCGACGCTTGTGTGCAAGGGAAGCAATGCTGCGACCATTCCAGTGGATTTCATGATCGACCGATCAGGCCCCTGGAAAGGATCCACTCGAACGTGTGTGGTCCCATCGACCGATCAGGCCCCTGGAAAGGATCCACTCGAACGTGTGTGGTCCCATCGACCCCCCCTGCTTGGGACAGATCCCGGTACTTCGTGAGCTTCATCGATGACCATACCCACTTTGCGGTGCTGTACACACTTATAAGATTTTACAGTATTCGGTAATTTTTTACCAAACTTTCAACAGCTGAACCACAGACAGACGTTTAAGCTAGAACAAAATTAATCGATAACTTTGTGTAAACTTTCCAATCGCTAGCAATCGCTAACGTTATAGTAATCGCTTCTTCACTAACGCCACGTAGTTAACTTAGTCGAGCTGCCCATTGATGTGGTGAAGTGGCGGCATCTGCTAGCATATCAAAATATCACTCCGTCGTTCGCCACACGCCACCCGATATTGACACGATGTTTTGACGTGCAATGAGATGCCACATAGTGCCAACAAAATTGACAGATTGGCTTTTTGCTAGCTCCTTATTGTCATTTGGCGATTCCTTTTAAATTGACGGTTGCGACATTTTACACACGCTGAGATTCAAGCTTGAATGGCTGTGGCTGAACGTTCGGTAATCCGATTTACCGGATTTCGGTGAAATTTCACAGTATTCCGGTACAAAAATTACCGGAGCTTGTCAAATTTTACCGAAGTCCGTTAAATCGGATTACCGAACTGTTCAGCTGTTGAAAGTTCGGTAAAAAGTTACCGAATACTGTAAAATTTTCTGAGTGTGTACATTATGCGGAGGAAGTCCGAGGTCTTCAGCATGATCCAGGGATCCACGCTCCAGTCTAAATGGGTGTCTCGTGTGAAGGAGGACAGCAACGGCAAGGAAGTACGCTACAAGATTCGTTTGGTGGTGAAAGGATACCTACAGCGTCAAGGTATCGACCGTGAAGAAACCTATGCTCCTGTTGCGCCATCCGTTCTGTTCTGGCTGTCGACGTGCATCATCGTTTCCTGTTCCACCAGATGGACGTTAAAACGGCGTTCCTTCATGATGACCTAAAGGAGGACATTTATATGGCGGTGCCGGACGGCGTAGAAGCGAATCAAGGCTGGTGTACAAACTACAGAAGTCCCTGTACGGACCCCGCTGCTAGAACGAGCGACTGGATGGACAGTTGCTGAGGATGAGATGCACTCGGTCATCCCACGACTACTGCCTGTACACAAAATGCACGCCAGGGCTGTTGATCGCTGGAAGGAAGCTGACTTAAATCGTGAGGCTCAAGAAGGAACTTTATACGATGACCGACTGCGGCGAGGCGAACTACTTCCTGGGCATAAAGCTGGTGTACAACCGTGACGAACGAATACTTCGACTTTCACAAGAGGCCCAAGTCACGAAGATCCTGCAGCGATTCGAAATGGTAAACTGCAATTCATGCAAAACCCCGATGGAGAAAGAACTCCAACTGAAGCGTGACGGACCATTGACGAAGGAACCGTATAGAGAGCTGTTGGGTAATATGAAGTACACCATGTTGTGTGTGCGTCCGGGCATTTGCTATCCGGTAAGCTACATGGGACGTTTCCAGCCGAATCCAGACGAACATCACTGGCAGACGTTGAAGCGGATCGTACGATACTTGCAAGGGACGCAAGGGCTCTGCTTGAAATACAGATGTGAAGAAGCTGCCGAACCACTGGTGGGATTTGCAGACGCAGACTGGGCAGCGGATACCGAGGACCGAAAATCCGTTAGGCTTCTTGTTCAATTTCTTCGGAGCAGCCGTGTCATGGTCGAGTAAGTAGCAAACGACGGTGGCAACATCTTCAAGCGAAGCCAAATACGTTGCCTTACGCGCAGCAGCATCCTAAGCGATTTGGTTGACTGGCATTCTCGGAGACCTGAAGATAACGGTGAAGCCCGTCATTATCTACGAGGACAACCGTGGCTGCATCATTATGGCTAAGAACCTTGAGACGAAACACAGCAAGCATATCGATATCAAGCGTCATTTTATCCGTAACGGCTGAAAATCGAGCCGGTGAGCACCCAGGACTAACTTGCGGATCTGTTCACTAAGGCGTTAGATACTTCCCGTTTCCGAGATCTGCGACGTTCCCCTAGACTAAACGATTGAGAAGGGGTGAAGAGGAAGCCTCGGAGGAAGCATTCCGTCGCAACCCTTTGTGTCAACAGTAGGTAACGCCGTAGGCTTCCCTAGCTACCCCATAGTTACTAAGATTGTTATTTTTCCAAACGATTAGTCTCAAACTGTTCTTCAAATAAACAAGACCTATTATTTCAAGCTCTGCCTACCTTAACTTATAAAACAGATTTTCAAAAATGAGTCTACGTGGTTTATGAACCAAGCGGATGTTGAATAGATTCTCCAATTTTGAGTAAACAAAGGTTGTACAGCAGTTTTGATTCAAAATAAGATGACGGTTGATGAGCATTAAGCTTAACCGCGAATTTGAAGAAATGCTTTAACATACTAAAATTGTTACTTGGGCAATCTTTTTCCTCAGTGATGAGAGGCAACTTTATTCAGTTGCATGGGAACTGCGACTCAGTTTCGTAAAATGTGGAGTTACTCAGTCTATGAGTAAATACTATACTGCCGTTATACGCATAATTGTCCCATATTCTATGGGATTCCCTATATACATGGGACAGTCATGCTTATAGCGGCAGTATATCTCACCGTGATCAGTCCGTTTACAACGTCGACGCTATATTTTCATTTTGTTCAAAGTACTATGTGTTTAATTTAAAGATAAGTCAATGAAATAAGGTGTAATTTTAAATTCACGGAAATAAACGGAACTCTGACTAGTGATTAAAAAAAACTTGCGTGTAGCCTGTATAAATAATTCAGCGAAGAATGAAAGCTCCTGAACACGACGGCGTCCTTAAAATCACTGACTAAACAATTGGTTAGGGATGTCTACCGTTCTTTTTTTTTTTTTATTAAATTTTACTTTGATGTAGGATCAAAATTTAGGGATATATGAACGAAACTATTTTTGAGAACACTAACCACCTCTCAAGTGTCTGAAAATACTTTGCGGAATCAACACGGTCCACATTCAGACTCCGTCAAGTTCTCCGGGTGGTTGTCATGATGTTTCTGCTTTTGAAGAGCATATTTTAATTCAATCAATTCAGAACCAGGCCCACGATATATGTGCCACGCGGTTATGGAATAGGGAAGAGAAAAAGAGAAAGGAGAAAGGAGAGCAGGCAGTAGTAATTGGTAGCATGCAATGCGCGTGTGAGATATTCATGGTGATATTCTCACACAGCCGTTTAGAATGGTTGTACGGATGCAATGCAAGATCATTCCCGATGATTTTTGACACGTTTAAGCTAGTATCAAATTAGGTATATGTTGGGTCAGGGGACCGTTTAAACCAACGCTTTTCAGCTACGATAAGGATGTTTTTGTTTTGAAAGTGTCCCTGAACATGTCATTAGTTATGCTATTGAAAAATTATGCTTGAATTTCCCTATTTTACAAGCATTTCGGATCAAATATACTGAACATTAAACCTTGACGAGCATTATTTTTTGACGATTCTAAGCCTTGTTGTCGGCTGAGAGATAAAGAACTCGGAATGAACAAACAAGTCTATTATTACTTTAATTTAAAAAAAAAATACTTTAATCGATTATATCCACATAGTTTCTCTTCTCGCGCTATGTTTACCAAAAGCCTACTATGGAGTTATTGGCAGTAAACGTTGAGCTAAAAGTCGTATAAGAAGTTCCTTCAGAATGTTAATTTGTGCATTCTATGCAACTTTATTGATAAATAAAAAATAATGGTGCTGTTGATGAATTTAATACAATTTAACAGAAAACAGAACGTAATCATTGTGACATTAGAGGTAATCAGTAATCGCATACATTGAGTCACCCCTTGGAGAGAACGTTTCCTGTGTCACTTTGTATAGGCGATATGCTTCTGTCAGGATTGAGTTAGAACAAGGTGCTCAACCAGTTTTCAGGAAACCGAGACCAGTGGCATACAAATTTGTCGACAATGTTATGTCTGAGTTAGATGTGATGGAGAAAGGTGGAGTGATAACGAAATGTAATAGCTCAAAGTGGGGCACTCCGTTGGTACCAGTGCTAAAAGGGGACGGAACGGTTCGATTATGTGGAGATTATAAAAGTACGGTAAACCGCTATGTGAAAGACGTTATTCATCCTTTGCCTACTGTTGAAGAAGTGTTTTGTAGACTTAACGGCGGAAAGAAATTTAGTAAGCTGGACCTTTCAAAGTGTTACAATCAATTTGAGCTTGACGAAGAATCGCGGGAAACATGTGCCATATCCACCTGCAAAGGTGTGTATAAAATGAACCGTCTTCCTTCAGCAGCCCAAGAACATCCAAGAGGTGAGAGCTTTTGCAGGACTGATAAATCATTACGCAAGATTTGTAGGGAACCTCGCGGGAATCATGAGCCCGATATATAAGCTCCTTAAGAAAGAAGTTAAATTCGTTTGGTCAAGCGAATGCCAAGTCGCTTTCACTAGGGCGAAGGAGGAGATTTGCAAAGATGTCATATTGGCGCATTTTAATCCCAGTGCGAAGTTGTTTTTAATCTGGTGATGCGGGGATTACGGGTAGTCGTACCGACAAAGTTAAGGCGAAATGTTCTGTGCCAAGTACATCGTTCTCATTTGGGAATTGTGAATAGTAAGTCCGTATTGAGAAGCTTTGTTTGGTGGCCGGGCATCGATGCTGAGCTAGAACAACACATCAAAAACTGTTCCGAGTGCCTAATGGGTCAGCCGTCACCGGGGAAAGCAAAGTTGATACCGTGGCTCCCTCCGCAAAATGTATGAGAGAGGGTTCATTTGGATTTTGCTGGTCCAGTGCAAGGCATCAGTTACCTGATTATTATCGATGCGCTTTCGAAATGGGTAGAGGTGTTTCCTACGCGGAAATGTGATACTGAGTTCGTGATGGAAAAGATGCTAGAGTGTATTTCTCGTTTTGGGTTGATGAAGGAAATTGTATGCGACAATGGGTCGCAATTTACGGCTGCTAAATTCAAAAACTTTTTGACAGCTAATTCGATTCGGTTAACCTTCACGAGTCCAGGTCACCCAGCAACGAACGGTCAGGCAGAGAACGCTGTAAACACTTTCAAGGTATCGCTATTGAAGTGCCTAGCGGGAAATGGTTTGAATGTGCGAGAGATAGTTGCGAATTTTCTAATGGGTTATCGTAATTCTGACCATTGTGTGACAGGATTTTCTCCAGCAAAAATGATGCTGGGAAGACACCTACGTACATCATTGGACTTGTTGTTACCACACACTGTGAAGAACTCATCAACGGTGGAGAAAAGGGCGAGAGAAGCAATTATCACGCAGCAAGAATCTCAAGTGAAGAATTACAGGGGGTCTCGGAATGTCCAGTTTCAGGTGGGTGAAAAGGTCATCGTACGGGACTATACCAACCCGAATAAAGCTAGTTGGACACCAGCAATTGTTACGCGTTCGCTAGGCAAGCGAAACTGGTTGGTGAGGTTGGCCAAAAGCGACCGAATAATTAAACGACATATGGACCAGATTTTAACGGACACGAGACAAACTGAAGTACAGAAGAGGGATGGTGAACCAGGAAACCCGTTGATACAGAAACAGAAGCAGGGTCGATATGAGTATCTGGTCCGCGTGAAAAGATCACAGGCTCCTATCGATGGAACTCTACAACGATCATCACCACATGTAATGAATCCCATCGAGCAGCCACATGAACATGAACCACAATTGGAGGATACGAATGGAGAAGAAAGTGAAGTAGCAGAAGAAGAAGTATCAGAAGTAGTAGTAGAAAAAGAGGTATAAGAAGAAGAAGTATCAGAAGTAGTAGTAGAAAAAGAGGTATCAGAAGAAGTAGTAGAAGAAGAAGTAGAAGGAGGCAATGAAGTATATTTTTCGGATAATGATTCAGTTGAAGAGGAAGAAGAGGTAGACAGTTGTACGGAAAGTGATGCGAGTTTTACAAGTATACAGACTGTTGAGAGCGATGACGGATTAGAGCTAGCAGGTTTCGAAAGAGGCAAATGGAAATGTAGGGATGACATAGGCAGATTACTGAGCAAGTAATAATTATAAATGTCTGTTCAGCATCTAACCACCACACGTGGACATTTATAAAACGCAATCCATTTCCAATGTTTTTCTTTAACTGAATTATCTTATTGTGGGGGTGTGACATTAGAGATAATCAGTAATCGCATACATTGAGTCACCCCTTGGAGAGAACGTTTCCTGTGTCACTTTGTATAGGCGATTCGTGTTCAAGGCAACCACAAAAACACATGTACTTTTGAGTCGTTAATAAAGAATCATTATTATTTAACTACATACAATAATCGTACTAATGCATTCACTACAATCATCCATTTTTACTTTCAAAATTTCCGGATCGTAACCTCATATTAATAGTTATCAACAAGACGGCTGGTTTTTCCATGACTTGAAGCGCCTTAGCCTCTTAATTTTTTTTAGTAGACTACATCTTACGAGGACAAAACAAAGGCTCAAATTTAGAGGATGTTACGAAAAACGATATGATTTTGAGCATTCATAACTAAATCATTACATGGTAGATTTTCAAGCATTTATAAAAATCGATCGGATATTTCTTTTTCAATTTGGTTTGATGACAATCATTTTGTTAAAGCAACAAATAAGTGAATTTATACAAAATTGAGAGGAATTCTTACTGTCCATACATTTGTATAGAAATCACTGCCGTCTCCTAACACAGACTTCTTTTTAGGACGACCAATTGACTTTCATCTCGATTCGATCAATTTGATTTAGGTTAATTTCAGTCATTTTTTAAACAGTTGTAAGGACCTTGTCAGGTGAGCAGAGAGCACACACACAGTACACTCTTGGTGCCTCATGGTGATGAGCGAACATCTCCTTCTACATCATAATCGTTACTCCACACACGGAGAATACATAACATAACAATTAATGTATGTAAATACAGAGATGGCTAGAATTGCAAATAGGAAGAAGGTGTCAGGTGTTTAAGAAATATTTTGTATGTAACCCATAAACATTGCCTATGGCTCCGAAAAGCTAACGCGATTGAGCAGTACAAATAAACGAACTGGTTAAAAAAAAGCAAATATTTTTTTACAACTTGGCCTTCACTGCACGACGGGTAGCTTCAATTCAATAAAACACAAAAAGTAATGAAAAACCTCTATAGGACCAATACTTGTCAATAATTGTTCTTCGCTATTACTCAGAGGTACTCCAATCGCACTCGTGATATTTTAAACATGTATTGAGCCTCACATGCGCTTTTTGTGTACAAAAATATCACGTCGTTTAGAATGAATAGGACTGCTTAATAATAACGGAAACTGGTCCACTGTCAAAGTAGTGCTCCACCCTATTTTCAAAACACCTTTTATCTATGGTTCCTACATTTCTTAACTGGTTTGAATGTTAATACTTATTTAGAGCTCGCTATAACAACACCAATGCATACATTTGTATACTGAATTGCTGAAGTTAAAATGGTTATACTGTACTCAGGAAAGTCGAGGAAATTTAACACCGTTAAAAAAATTCCAGACATAATTATTACTAGCTATGATAAATTAAGCACCTATATTAATACAATAATTGCGATTAACGCGCAATATTATTATTATTTTTTAACAATGATTCACTTATAAGATACATAAATATTAAGCAAATTACACAACACTAACCAGTATCAGACGTACATTCTGACGAATCGTTCGAATTATCCGTGGAGCTACTATGCGTAGAAAGTAGTGATCTCCGTTTAGGATCATTGGGGCTTGTCTTGGTAGATTTCCTGTTTTCCGGACTTTGTTCCATCTTCATATAACTCACAGTAGTGGTTTCATTGTCTACTTGTGCGGTGCTTTTTTTCTTCTCCTTCTGACAAGAAGCCTCTTTTTGAAGGTGCTTTACGCTTTCTGCCGAGACCTGCTTCACTGGTGTGGCTGTTCTCGATGGGTTTCTACCATTACCTTCGTCCAGGGTTTCTGCTCGACTGGCCGTATCGATTTCGTCTTCCTCGTCGAAACATGCGGATTTATTTTTGGCCTCCGCTTCGGCAAAAGGCTGTGGATATTGCGTGTTGAGTTTCGATTTGATGTTACGTATTTTTTTGAAAATGTAGTCCAAATCTTTTTTCATATCATAAAGCAACTTGGTGTGCTTCTTAAAGTCCTCGCTGGCAATCTTCAATCGGCTTTGGCTCAGAGCGTTACAGTTTAGGAGCATTTCGTTAGTCTTCTCAAAACGCTGCAACCTTTATTTAATGACAAACTGTTAAGTTAGGTTTCATATTTATGAACCAAAAGAAAAAATCAATAATCTTACGTACATTTGCTTTTGTGCACGGATCATCACTTCAACGTCGGTCTGGTTAACAAGACCAGCCAATCCTTGAACAAAAACTTCCGGTGCTGTATAGTTTTGAAAACATTCAATGCTGAACTCGCTTTCCGGTCTTCCGGAATGCATGCTACTGCTCATTTCCGAATTCATAATTCCAAGCTATCTCAAATGCTGAATAAAATTGGAACACCAGCAGAAAATTGTTGTTATAATACAATTCAAAAGATCCAAAACAAAGCAGTTGGCAGAAAGAATCGAGCCAATTATTGTCAATTTCCAAAGGGCATGAGCAGGATAAATTCGAATTTTTCGTTGACATGCACTACAGTTTCATTTTACTCAATTTTTGAGTACAATTGTATGCTATCTCTTTTTCTCACACGGAAATGTTACTCAATTTTCCTTAAAAAGTGGATCAACTAAATTTTTGAGTAGATCCATTTTTTTTAAAGAAAACTGAGTAATATTTCCGTGAGAGAAAAAGACATACAATTGTACTCAAACATTGAGTAAAGTTAAACTGGAGTGTATCACTCAAAAAATTGCACACTTTTCATTGAAGTGTTTATATTGCTTGTTGATTTGAATGTTGGATTTTCGGTGCACTTTGTCGATCACACTTTTTTCCTGTGTAAACACGGTTGCCATAAACATTTTTATGAAATAAAAAAATAAAAAACTTGTTACATGATATCAATTTAAAACCCCGTGTAAAGGGTCACCCACAATTGATACGTTGCGGATGCGTTGACGTAAATTTGACAGAAAACCTATGGTAAAACTGTCAAATCCACGCAAACGCATCCGCAACGTATCAATTGTGGGCCAGCCATAACTGGCAGCCCTGACCGTGCATCGGCAATTGACAGAAAAGAAAGAAGAAACCCCGAATAAACAAGTATTTTAAACGTATTATACCATTTATCGTTTCATAATTATTCAAGTTATCTTCCAACAATTATAAACAGAAGATAAAGTGTATCATATCGATGATATATGTTATGGTAAATCAAGATCTTACCATAACACTAATAGGTTGTTAAGTATCGTTACCATACAAAAAATGTCTTTTTCTCGAACAAAATTTCCGGTGTATTATACAGTAAATAATTTGTGAATAATACTTTTTTCTGCAGTTTTACTTTAGGTGGTATCGTTCAATTATGGTTATATCATAAAATATTGTTTTCATTTATTTTTTATTTGAGGTTTCATCAATCGACAATCAAAGGTATATTATTAAAGTCAACAATACGGTCCCCCTGTGGATTAAAATTCAGTTAGAAAGTAAAATCTACTTAATTAAATTACCCTTCAAGTAGACTGATAAAAATTCTCCCTTACAAATACATATTATAATGATCAGTATTATAACATGAGTCATACATTTTGTGACATTAAACTTAAAATTAGGTATTGTTACAACAGTTTCCTGTTTTTTTGTTTATCGTGACCATAATTCATATCTTTTTTTCGTTATATCAAACAATTAATGAACAAGGGATATACTATACGGCACTGTTAATTTCTTGTTTATGAAATCATTATCGTATATAGAATACGCTATTTATGGTTGTTTAAAGTTTGAATGGTTTCTTACATTACACCAGCTTTATACACGGATGATACGTATAATGGTGATTACAACATGAATGGAAAATGTATAATAATAATCATACAGCTAATGGTAATTTTCTATTCGGGACATCAACAACAGCAAAACCGTTTTCCAACCTCCCGCGAGTTTCTCTACTTCTCAGCGGATTTTGTTGTTCTGCTATTATTGATACTTTGTGTTCGTACTAGCATGTTTGTGTTCAACATTCTGCAGAATTACGTTGGCCATTAAATACAAATCAATTCAGATTAAATAATAAACTCTGATTAAAAACTGAAAACGACATTTGCTCGGTATTCATTCTCGAATCACAATTAGTGAAGCTGAACCGATAACCGATAATGACAAGTGCATTTCATAAATCTGTCAAACCAAAAGGGTTGCACTTTTGATCCTACTTTGCAAGTGTCACACTTTCAAACTGTGCGGTTCGATTTGGTGTGAACTGTGCAATAACTGCAAAATATTCATGGAACATGTACTTAATTTAGCATCTCGAATACATATTGAACATCAAAATTGATGGTTAGGATTGTCTAATAGTTCATTTTATTGACTGAATATATGAAATATCTGGTGAAGTGTAAGAACCCACGGGAAAGCTCATTATAACGCTCATATTTCTTAAGAGTTAAGGTTAATGTTAAATGATTTGTACTAAAAAATATATGGGGTAATCGTAAGAAATCTTTAAATATAGGAAGTACCTATCCTAGCAAGGCCATACATTTCAAAAATCTAAAATGAGATCGAAAATCATCAAAATCAAAAAGTGAGTACAATGAAATGGGAGTGTAGACTAAAACCCT